>BLSH010207037.1:48079-70032 GCA_018402905.1 Glandirana rugosa
GGGGGGGGGGGGAGCAATATTTGAAAGGTTTTTATTTTTGTTTTACCTTAAAGTGGAGGTCCGAGGGCTAAAAAAAAAATTAAAAGTCAGCAGCTACACATACAGTAACTGCTGACTTTTAATATTAGAACACTTACCTGCCCTGGAGTCCAGCGATGTCGGCACCCGCCGCCGATCTTCGGATCGGGGGACGGGTGCAGCCGCCTCCATCGCGGGTAAGGGAACCCGGACGTGTAAGCAGTACAGCTTCACGCCGGGCACCTTACTGCGCATGCCCCAGGCTCTGCCACGCCCTGCTACTGGCCAGGCGGCCAGAAGCAGAGCGAGCAGGGAGGAGGGAGCCGGGCTGCTGACGTCAGCGGCCGCGTCCGCCGGCCAGAGCTCCCGGATGTGTGGAAAAGGACACCTGTCTAAAGACAGGTGTCCTCTTCCCCCTCCCCCCCAAAAGGTGCCAAATGTGACACCTGAGGGGGGGAGGAATCCAACCAGCAGAAGTTCCACTTTAGGGTGGAACTCCGCTTTAATGCAGAAAGTGTATGAAGGTAAAATGCTTAATGTGAAAGACAGATTAATCTGTTTTATTATACAAATCTGTCTTATTCATATAGATCTTCTTGCACAATTCTTTATTGCCTCTACACTGCATGAAAGCCCAACTCCAGGAGCCACAAAAACCCCTTGCTACATGTATGTCATGTGTTAGAAAATTAGAATGATATAATTCTATTATGCCCACTAGAGGAGGTAATTCACAAAAGAACTTCGAGCTGATCTCTAGCTTTCATGTAACTAGTTCATTTAGACAAAGCTATTTTCTTCACTTAGGCCTCATACACATGGATGTTTTTTGACGCCAGCGTTTTCTGGTGTTTTTTGCAGCTCTTCATGTTAGTCAATGGCCCCATAAAAAGGCCGACGTTTTTGAGCTGTAGATGGCGTCGGCGTTAGTGAGCTGAAACTAGAACTGTTAACCGGCGTTTTTTGGGCCAACGTTTTTAGGTTGAAAAATAGCAGAGGGATGATTTTTATTAAAAAAAACACCTATTGACCCCGACGCTCACTAACGGCGATGCATAACACCGATTTTTTTTTTTTTTTTTTTTTTTTTTTCTCCTTGACGTCGTGCCCGACGTTTGTTTATTTTTTAAGAAATGTCCGTGTGTATGAGGCCTAACAGTTGCAGTGGCTGGGAGCGCTGTATAAAACTGTATGTATCCTCAGATACATAGAGTGTATAGTGCTGTGTTCTGACAGCAGTACCAGAACTTCTCGTCCTGCTTCTGGAGCAAAATCGAGTGGGGCTGGGCTCTGCTTAGCCATTCATAGGGAACTTCGTATTATGAGAATCAATACAAAGCCTCCCCTGATTGGCCGATGCAGAGAGGCAGTCTGATGATGTCACAATCTCTGACATGGCCTCTGGGCCCTTCAGGGACCTGCTGCAGTTGGTAACTGAAAGAGGGAAAGTTGTCTACCAAACTGTGAGCCACTAGATCACAGCAATATGGAACAACACCACCAGGAAAAATAGAAGCCCTGGTCTGCTGTTTTCGGTTATCCCTATGTGCAGTCAAGAATTTATTTTCACTTCTTGTCTGTTAAATTATATTAAAGGTGTTCCTGTATTTTATAAAAATATAATCCCTTTTATTTTTATCTTTAGACTGGGTTAATAATCTCCATTGTTAAAATACCTTGGGTTTAATTTGCAGAGGATCCTCAGGAACGAGAGAGACGAGAGCGGAGAGAGCGCATGGATCGGGAAAACAATGGTAATGAGGATGATGAAGGAAGGATAAAAGTCAGAGAAGAGAAGGATAAAACTAAAGAGCTACAGGCTATAAAGGTAATTAAATGCTGTGGTTTATAGTATAGCATATAATGGCACACATATGTGTATGACCCAGTAGTAAGGAACACACGATAATCCTGCCGCTTTTCCAGGGACTAGGAGTGGTCCAAACTGGTGCAGAAGAAAACAAACCAGAAAGCACAGGCATTGTGTTAAACTGTAGTTTTTAATGTAGAAAATTACAATTCCTAAAGTCCTAAAATGACTTCTCTGAGCGCCAGGGTCTAAGCTCTTTTATAGCCGTTGCTAACTCGCTGAACCTGCTTTAGATGGCACATGCAGGGTCCTCAGCAGCATGTAAATTTTTTCTTCTGCACCATAAATGCTAATGTTAATTTTTTTTTTTTTTGACTCAAGTAATTACTTACAGATCTTGTGTGTTTGCCATTGTTGATTGCGAGCATTACCGGGAAGTGTTTACCTGTCCCTGAAATGCAGACAGAAATAAATCCATATCATTAAAGTGGTATTAAAGGTTCAGCTTTAAAAAAAAAAAAAAATGTCATACTTACCTGCTCTGTGCATTGGTTTTGCACAGAGCAGCCCTGATCCTCCTCTTCTCGGGTCCCCCGCCAGTGCTCCTGGCTCCTCCCCCACAAACAATGCCCCCAATAGCAAGCCCCTTGTTCTGTCCTCATTGGCTCACTGACTGTGATTGACAGCAGTGGGAGCCAATTGCTCCCGCTGCTGTCTCAGCCAATAAGGAGGGGGAGTCTCGGGATAGCTGAGACTCTTGTGCACATGCTGTATCGAGAGGGTGCTCAGGTGAGAATTGGGGGGGGCAGCACACAAACATTTTTTTTACCTTCATGCACAGAATGCATGACAGTAAGAAAAAGACCATCAGCCTTTACAACCACTTGAACTTTAAAAGCCAAAATACAGACTTGTGTGCCATACTCCTCTTGGAATACTGTTAGAGATTTCAAGAAGAATTTTACTAATCAAAATAACCAAACTATGATTATTGGAGAAATAACACATTTCTTTATGGGGAGAATTGTCTGCAATGTTTAAAGCGATCCTTTATCACTTATTTAGGAACGTTACCTTGGAGGAATAAAGAAAAGAAGGCGGACGCGGCATTTGAATGACAGGAAGTTTGTGTTTGAATGGGATGCATCAGAAGACACATCTATTGATTACAACCCTCTGTAAGTCAACATTGGCGCATGTTTTGCTGTGGTAATAAGAGACTAGTGAGGGGAACTCATACTGGTGTGTCCAGATTGGTAAGAGATCAGACTCCTGATGCCTCTCCAGTTGGGCTGGGTGAAAGATATTGGGGGCATTGCCATCCAGCGTGATCGTGTCATTGAACTAGCAATTGTTCAAGACAGAACACTTTGTGTTAGCTTACAGCCAAAGAGATCAGTGAAAATGACACTCACATTCTCCCATTCTATCTCCCCAATTGACATCCTGAATATAAAAGGAGATAGGAGGTAGGTGTCATCACTGATAGTACCAGCAGAGCAGGCAAGGCAGCAGTGGACTGGGAGATCAACATCCTATTCGTGTTTTGTAGAAGTGATTGAGTTGATGTGCAGCCTCCTAGATCACTACTAGGCCATAGATTCAATAAAGGAAGCTCACTGCTGTTTTTGAACTAGAGGACAAATTGTTTAGCATAATGCATTGATTTTACTTCAAATTTTATGATGTTTTAATCTTGTGAATTCTTAAATAGACAATTCTGAAAAAGCTACTCTAACAATTTTTGTAGTTTAATGGCTTTTTTCCCCTGGAACTTTATGGACATGCCTGGCAGGCTGTTCTGACCCCCATTATCTGCCCTTTTAGACAGTTGTTTTAAATCATGCGTTGTTATTCGGACGCTGTGGCGCCTCGTCCCAAATCCTAGAACAGGTTTGCAGGCTTGGCTACTTATTTTTTTTTCTAGTGCAATTCAACTGCGGGTTCTTTTCTGCCTAAACGACAAATTATACTTGGTGTCCTTAATTGCTTCTTATCAAATAATACCTTAAAATCGATTCTGAACTACATGTCTACTTTTCCAGATACAAGGAACGACACCATGTCCAGCTCCTTGGTCGAGGGTTCATTGCAGGTATAGACCTGAAACAGCAGAAGCGTGAACAGTCTCGGTTCTACGGAGACCTTATGGAGAGAAGGCGGACATTGGAGGAGAAAGAACAGGAGGAGTAAGTGGACTACAAAAAAAAAAAAGTATTATGAACTGTTCTACTATGCTGTCCAGTTTTTGAAAGTCACACAACACAACAAGACTTGTTTAGCCCACACCTATGCCATTTGCGTATCTTTGTGCCAGTTGAAACTGGTTATTTACAGTATCTTTCACTATATTGATCATAAGATCCTCATACATCATCACTACCAATGGTAAATAAGTACCAGCACACCTGGCTCCACTTTCCACACAGAAAGTATTTTTCTAGAGTTCTATACAGGCCAACATGAGGTTTCAGGAACACATTGGCCCCCTTTCTCAAGGCAACATACAGAATGTACTGAATGTTAAAGAAGTGAGGCCATTGTGTCCCTGAAACCTCACATTGGTCTGCATGAATCATCAGCAAACTGCTAAACTACAACCAGATGTGCTGACACGTATTGATTACTAGTTCCACGCATACCGCCTTTTGAATTGGTACTACAGAACTTATGTAGCCAGTGAATGGACTGGCCACATATGCTCAATAGAAGTTCACTTTGTATATACTTTGGTGGATGAGATTAATTCTTGACTTATTTGTGTACAGAGAAGGAAGAGAAAGCACCAAGGCTTTGTTTTACAAAGTACTTTTTTATTGTTTCTTCTTAGCATTAGGTAAACTGTAGAGGGAGAATACGAATTACAGGTTCTTAGGCTTACGGCTGTTTTGTGTGGACAGCAGATTTTTTAAAGCTAGATGTATTAACCTTTGGAAAAGCTTTTGATGTCCAGATAAAATGGCCATATGGATGGGAACTTATGAGCGCGGTTATCTATTTATATACAATAAATGAAGCTCCACAAATGATGCAAACTTAAACAACAAATATTATAGAACCTAAATAATACATACTGTGCAGCGTTCACTAAATAAATATATACAATGTAATCAAAATTCATAAGTGAATAAATCAAATGCTTTGTTATGTTGAAAGAACATATGAGCAAAAAAGTTAATTAATATGCCTGTGCAAACAGTTCTAACTTACACCAATTATCTATATTTTGTCCCGAGAGTGAATATATTTTTTACTGTGGGTGTCACGTGACCATCATCAACACACTGCACTCACCAGAAATAATGCCTGCACAATATAAGGCAGAAACAGCACTCTCTAAACTTGAACAGATAGATATTCCTTCTCATAACAGCTCTGGTACCTTTAAGTGACAGCCAGCTTCATAGGACTTTTTTTGGTCATATATTCTTTGCACATAATTGAAACATTTGGTTTAGTTATTTGCTTATGAATTTTGATTACATTTTATATATTTATCGAACACTATACCGTATGTATTACTTATGGTCTATGTTATTTATTGGTGGTTGTTTAAGTTTGCATACTGTGAGGCGTTGCATTAATTTTATATTTGTCGAAGAGGGTTTGGTATGTTGACCTGTATGCGAGCTGCCTGTTCTCACTTAATGCCGACCTTTGTTTTATTTTTATTATCTGTTTATACAGCCTTTACAGTAGTAGTTATTGTCCTAGATGTTAATGCCCGCCCATTTAGGGGCACTTTACTGAATTTCTAGAGGTGTCATTGTGACTTGTGCATTTACAGAGTTCGTCTGCGAAAGGTGCGAAAGAAAGAAGCCAAACAGCGTTGGGACGACAGACATTGGTCTCAGAAGAAGCTTGATGAGATGACAGACAGAGATTGGCGTATCTTCAGGGAAGACTACAGCATTACAACCAAAGGTGGTAAAATTCCCAATCCGATCCGCTCCTGGATTGACTCCTCCCTGCCACCACATATTCTGGAAGTTATTGACAAATGCGGATACAAGGTGAGTTGTCACCAGTAGGAAGAATTACTGTACAGCCTTATGAGTGCAATGGGGATACCTGGGCCAGATATATGAAGTGCTTCATGTGTGGTTTGATAACCTTTGTAATGTGTAAAGCAAATCTGCTGTGAGGAAATACAAAGGTTATCATTGCTGATTTGGAAATGCTAGTTGCTTGATTGTCTGTCTGACATCAGTACTCTGAGACACTGACTTAAAACAAGCACATTTATCAGGAAATTCTGAATGACTTTTTATCTGTGTAATTCCCCAGGGGGAAAGTAATACTGGGAGTATGCTATAGGCCCCCTAACCTGGGGAAGGAGGGGGAGGCGGATCTCCTATCTCTGTTTGGAATAGCGTAAAGGATGGGAAGTGTAATTATAATGTGAGATTTTAATTATTCAGACATAGACTGGGCAGAAGAAACCGCACATTTGTCTAAGGCTCGCCATTTCCTAAATGTCTTACAGGACAATTACATGGGTCAGATGGTAAATGCACCAACAAACAATGCATTAGTAGACCTACTGATTACTAATGATACAGACCTGATCACAGGTCTTACAGGACAATTTTCCATATTGTGAAAGATAATGTTACGCAGAGTAAAATGATACCCAACATGTCATGCTTCAAAGTTGCGTCCGCTCGCGGAATGGCGATAAACTTTGCAGCTTAAAAATCTCCATTGGCGAGAGTTTAAAAAATTCTACAGGTTAGCAGTTTTGAGCTACAGAGGAGGTCTAGTGATAGAATTGTTGCTCTCGCTTTAACGATCGTGGCGATAACTCACGTGTGGTTTGAACACAGTTTTCATATGTGGGCAGGACTTACGTATGCGTTCGCTTCTGCGTGCGAGCACACGGGGACGGGGCTCTTTTAATTTTTTTTTTTTTTTTTAATTATTTATTTTACTTTTGACTTTTTATTTTTACACTGTTCTTTTTAAAAAACATTCCTTGTAATATAAAAAAGCATGACAGGACCTCTAAAATATGAGATCTGGGGTCAAAAAGACCTCAGATTTCATATTTACACAAAAATGCAAAAAAAAAAATTTGAAAAAAAAACGGGCCTTTTTAAGACCGTTGGGCGGACGTGACTTCTGACGTCATTTCCGCCCTGCCGTACTATGGAGCAGAGTGAGCGGCTTCAGCCGCTCACTTGGCTCTCGGACACTGGGGGGGACAGATTGGATCATCTCCGCACGGCGGGTCCGGTAAGCGGCGGAGATGACCGGAAAGGGGGGGGGGGACACCTCTCCCGCCGCTGATAAAAGTGATCTTGCGGTGAATCCGCCGCTAAGACCACTTTTATCATGTTCAGAATCACCTGCTCTAAAAAACAATATCTGCAGCTGCAGGCACCATTCAGATATCACTTCTCAAAAGTAGCGACGTCATATGACGTCCACCTAAAGAGAAGTGGTTAAATAAGGGTAATCGCCAGTGCATCCCAATGAGAAATACAATTAAAAGGGCTAATAAAAGTACTGGGAGGCTTAACGCCAACGTAAAAATGCTTATGAAAGCAAGGGAAAGGGCCTTCAAAAAATACGAGGCTGAGGGGTCACCGTCAGCACTCCAACTTTACAAAGAATGCAATAAGAAATGTAAGGGTGCAATTAGGACGGCTAAGATAGAGCACGAAAGGCACATAGCTGAGGAGAGTAAGAAAAAGATAAATACTTTAAGTATATAAATAGTAAGAGGAGGGGTCTGATCATATTGGCCCCGGTAAATAACGATGAAGTTATTTACTTTATAATTTGTATTCTAGTTACAAAGGATGTGAGGAAAACGGGGGGCTTCAGTAACCAAAGCTGTAATGTTTATCCTCACGGCACATCACAGGAGGCACTGCCTGGCTAACAGAGGATAGAATTCTGAATAGACTTGAAAAATTTAACATTATTAAGTCAACGGGACCAGATGACTTGCACCCGAGGGTCCTCAAGGAACTCAGTCAAGTAATTGCCAGACCATTGTTCCTAATTTTTACAAGCAGTCTACTGACTGGTATGGTACCAGCTGTTTGCAGGAAAGCCAATGAAACGCCAATATTTAACCCCTTCCTTACTGGGCACTTAAACCCCCCCTCCTGCCCAGACCAATTTTTGGCTTTCAGCGCTGTCGCATTTTGAATGACAATTGCGCAGTCGTGCGACGTTGTACCCAAATAAAATTTGCGTCCTTTTTTTCCCACAAATAGAGCTTTCTTTTGGTGGTATTTGATCACCTCTGCGTCATTTCTGATCGCCGCTATAAACAAATAATGAGCGACAATTTTGCAAAAAAGAACAATATTTTTTACTTTTTGCTAAAGTACTAATCCATTAAAAAAAATTATTCATCAGTTTTGGCCGATTTATATTCTTCTACATATTTTTGGTAAAAAAAAATCACAATCGGCGTATATTGATTGGTTTGCGCAAAAGTTATTGCGTCTACAAACTGGGAATTGATTTATGGCGTTTTTTTTTTTTTTTTTAATTTTTATTTTTTACTAGTAATGGCGGCGATCTGCGATTTTTATCGGGACTGCGATATTGGGGTGGACATGTCGGACATTTTTTACACATTTTTGAGACCAATGACATTTATACAGCGATCAGAAATTTAAATATCCACTGATTACTGTGTAAATGTCATTGGCAGTGAAGGGGTTAACCAGCAGGGGGGCAGTGAAGGGGTTAAATATGTTCCCTGGGTGTGTTCTAACTGTGGGGGGGGGGGGGGGGGGCTGGTCGGGACATAACAGATCATGCTGATCCCAGTGACAGGGATCAGTAGATCTGTCATGTCCCCTGTCACAGAACAGGGAACCGCCGTGTGTTACATCGGTGCTTCCCCGTTCTGAGGCTCCTGAAAGAGATCGGCGGGTCCGGGCGGACATAGAGTCCGCCCAAGCCACGGGCACGCTCGCGCAGCCGCCAGGGGGCGCGCGAGGAGCGTGCACAGGGGACGACGTCCCGGCATTTCAGATCCGCGCTGGAGCCGTACTTCGGCAATAGCATGGATCTGAAGTGGTTAAAAAGGGTCCAAGATATAGCCCTGGGAACTTCAGACCAATTAGCCTAACGTCAATAGTGTGCAAGCTTTTGCAGGGGATGATAAAGAATTACATACAAGATTTTATTAGTAAAAACTCTATCATTGGCATTAATCAGCATGGATTCATGAAGAAGTGTTCTTGCCAAACCAGTCTATTAACTTTCTATGAGGAGTTGAGCTGCCATATAGACAAAGGTCTGTAGATGTGGTATCTGGATTTTTCAAAGGCATTTGATACAGTTCCCCATAAATGTTTACTGTACTAAACATAAATGTTTACTGTAAACTAAGGTCTGTCAGCATGGACCAAAGGGTGAGTACATGGATTGCAAACTGGCTACAGGGGCGAGTCCAGAGGGTGTTGATGTGGAAAGTGGGGTCCCCCCGGGGTTCTGTCCTGGGACCATTCCTATTTAATTTATTCATAAATGTTCTGCAGAATGGGATAAACAGCCCAATCTCGTTATTTGCTGACAATACTAAGTTATGCAGGGCAACTACATGGCAAATTAAGTTTAATGTAGAGTAATGTAAAATAATGCACTTGGGTGCCAAAAATATGAATGAAAACTACTCACTAGGGGGAGAGCCTCTGGGTGAATCTAGGATTGAAAAGGACCTAGCAGTCTTAGGCCTCATTTACACTGCTGCTGGTAAACAGACGTTTAGAGGCATTTGGGCATTTTTTTCAGCTGCCCCTGAATGTTCCTCTGTTATCAGTACATTTACACAGGGTTGTTTAGAGTGTTTGTCAAGTCAATTAAAAAAAACACCTGCAAGAGAAAGGCATAATGCGCTAGTATGCATTGCATACTAGCTCATTATGAAATGTTTATCTTAGATCGACACTGTAGCAGCGGTCCCCGAGCACCGCTGTGACCGGCGACATGCTGTTTCTGTCGTCTTTCAGAATCCTGGATCCGACCAATCACATCGCGGACTCCAGCGATGTGATTGGCAGGAGCCGCGCTGACGTCGCTCCCGCACATGGGCACGGGAGCCGTCATTTACAGCACACTTAGTGAAGAAACGGTCTAGTCGGGCCGTTTCGTCACTGCGCATGTACCGATGATGTCGGCACATGCAGATACAGGGAATATCTCCTAAACGGTGCAAGTTTAGGAGATCTTCCCAGGACCTACAGGTAAGCCTGAATATAGGCTTACCTGCAGTTTAAAGTGGTTGTCATGACTTGACAACCACTTTAAGGTCGTTTCCAGGCAGTTGAGTTTAAAGGTTTTTTTTTTTTTTTGGAATGCAAACAAAATGGGTTCAGACCCCAGTTCAGAGGCATTTGAAACGCCAAACAGCTTGTAAACGCTGCTAAACGTGTTTAGGACAGTTAAGTTTACAGGCGTTTCCATTTAAAAAAAAATATATATATATTTTCTCTTACGTTCATTGACAGACGCAGCCTTGGCGTCAGTCATGGTATCTCAGTCGCTCACGGAGTGTGCACTGGAGTGGAGTGAGGCTCGGGGCAGCGTAGATTCACCTGAATCTGTGCAGCGAGCAGACCACCTGGTGCAGGGGCTTCGTTACCTCTGCGACGCAGCTCTGGACTTGGTACTCATTAGGCGCCTGCGGGTGACTACGCGTCCAAGAAGGGCCTCATGGATTTTCCTTTTCAGGGTGGTCGGCTCTTTGGGCCCCAATTGGATGAAATCATTAAGGATTTCACTGGGGGGAAGAGTACGTTTCTTCCGGAGCCCAAGCTGCGTGACCAGCGCCGCAAGCAGGGGCCTCAGCCCTCTGGGCAGAAACGTTTTTTTTTTGTGCGTCCGGTCAGGCGGGCAGGAACTCCCGGCCCATCAAGTCTGCCTCTGGCTCCGGTAAGCGTCCCTGGCAACGCAAGCCCGAAAAGTTGGAGGATAAGTCCTCCTCCGCATGATGGGTTGCCCGTCTCTCGGGTGGGGGCCGACTTCTGGGGCTCGCGGACCGGTGGGCCGCTCGCATCTCCGACCGGTGGGTGCGGGAGGTGGTGTCCTCCGGGTAGAAGATAGAGTTCAGCACTCGGCCCCCGGACAGGTTCTTCCCGTCCAATTTAAGACTCCCTCCAGAGCGTTGGCTAGCTCTGCTAGGGGCTGTGCGGTCGATGTCCGAACAGGGGTGATTGTGCCAGTCCCTCCGGCGGAGAGATTCCGCAGCTTCTTCTCGAACCTCTTTGTGGTGCCAAAGAAGGGGGGGGGGGGGTCAGGCCCGTTCTGGACTTAAAAGCGCTCAATCCTTTGTGAAGGCGCGCAAATTCAGGATGGAGTCAGTCTGTTCGGTCGTGGCCGTCCTGCACCAGGGGGATTGGCTGGCGTCCCTGGACATCATGGACGCATATCTGCATGTTCCCATTTGTGTCCGGCACCAGCGCTTCCTGCGCTTTGCTGTAGGGGACCTTCATTACCAGTTTGTGGCTCTCCCCTTCGCCCTGGCCTCGGCTCTGCGGGTCTTCACCAAGTTGCTGGCCCCGGTGCTGGCTCTGCTGAGACAGAGGGGCATTGCTGCGGTAGCCTACCTGGACGATCTTCTCCTGCGAGCGGAGTTGGCTCCGGCTCTGGAGGACAATGTTGCTATCACCCTGACCTCACTGAGGGACTTCGGTTGGCTAATCAACCTGCAGAAGTCGACATTGACCCCCTCCTGTCACCTTGAATATCTGGGTCTGACATTGGACACAGTGCAGGCGAAGGTATTCCTACTTCCGGACAAGTTGCTGACGCTGAAAGTAGCGGTGCGAACCCTGTTGTCACGACGGTGGTCCTCCTTATGTTTCTGCATGCGGGTGTTGGGGCACATGGTCTCGACCTTCGAGGCGATACCGTACGCCCAGAGTCACACCCGGGTCCTGCAGCGAGCGATACTACTGCAGTGGGACAGATCTCCTGCGTCTTTGGATTGACTGATCCGGCTGGATCATCAGACCAGGGGGTCGTTGACTTGGTGGCTTCGGGCCCTGGCAATGACCATGGGGAAGTCGTTCCTTCCCCTGGAATGGTCAATAGTCACGACGGATGCCAGCCTTTTGGGCTGGGAAGGGGTCCTGGGGCACCTGTCGGCCCAGGGCCGTTGGTTGGCACAAGAGTCGCGACTTCCGATCAATGTGTTGGAACTGAGGGCGATCAGGCTCTGTCTCTCCCACTGGTCGACAAGGCTGCGCGGCCTCCCGGTTCGGGTTCAGTCGGACAACGCCACGGTGGTGGCGTACGTGAACCATCAAGGCAAAACGAGAAGCTCGGCGGCAGCCCTCATTCTAAAGTGGACAGAGCTTCATGTGCCAGCATTCTCCGCCATCTACATTCCGGGTGTAGAAAACTGGAAGGCAGACTTCCTCAGTCGCCAGAAGCTGGACCAAGGAGAGTGGTCCTTGCATCCGGAGGTGTTTCGCCAGATTTGCGAGAGGTGGGCACGCCAGATGTAGATCTCCTGGCGTCTAGATTCAATCACAAGGTGAAGACCTTTGTGTGCAGGTCAAGGGACCCGTTGGTGACTGCCACTGACGCCCTGGTGGCCCCATGGTCCCGGTACAGGCTCCTGTACACCTTTCCTCCTCTCAAGCTTCTACCGCGGTTGTTGCGCAGGATAGAAGTGGAGGGAATCCCGACAATCCTGGTGTCCCCCCGGATTGGCCTCGGCATCCTTGGTACGCTGACGTGGTGCGGATGGTAACAGATGTTCCCTGGCGATCTTCTGTCGCAGGGTCCCATCTTGCACCCTGCTTTACCGTCGCTGGCTTTGACGGCATGGCGATTGAGTCCCAGGTACTGAGGGACAGGGGGGGGTCTCTGAGTCAGTGATCCCCACCATGCTTAAGGGCGCGCAAGTGTACTCCACGCAAGATCTATCATCGCACCTGGAAAGCCTATGTTGCTTGGTGCGAGGCAGGGGGTTGGAACCCACGTTCTTTTGCAGTAGCTCGGGTGCTTGCCTTTCTTCAAGAAGGCCTGGACCAAAAGTTGGCTTTGAGCACCCTCAAGGGCCAGATTTCCGCTCTGGCGATTCTGTTTCAGCGTCCTTTAGCGACGCATTCTTTTATCCGTACATTTGTACAGGGTGTACGTCATGTAGCTCCTCAGGTACGGTCGCCCCTGGCGCCGTGGGATCTGAACTTGGTACTTTCTGTTTTGCAGAAGCCACCATATGAGAAGATCAGGGATATTCCCTTACAATTGCTGTCTCAGAAGGTCGCCTTCTTGGTGGCTATCACATCCGCTAGGCGGGTGTCTGAATTGGCAGCTTTGTCGTGTAGGTCTCCTTATTTGGTCCTACATAAGGATAAGGCGGTGCTGCCTACGTCTCCTTCGTTCCTTCCGAAGGTAGTCTCCTCTTTTCACATTAATGAGGACATTGTCCTCCCTTCTTTGTGTTCGCACCCGTCTCACCCTAAGGAGATTGCTCTGCATTCCTTGGATGTGGTGAGAGCATTGCGGGTGTATTTGGCAGCTAAGGCTCCTTTTAGGAAGTCTTATGCGCTGTTTGTGCTGACGGATGGGCCGCGCAAAGGGTTGGCAGCTTCGTCGGCCACTGTTTCTCGTTGGATCAGACATACCGTGACCCATGCGTATTCTGTTCGGGGCCAAGTACCCCCTTTTCCAGTCACGGCTCATTCCACCAGGGCGATTAGCACTTACTTCCTGGGCGTTTAGACACCAAGCTTCGGTGTCTCAGGTGTGCAAGGCGGCTACTTGGGCCTCGGTGCACACTTTTGTTAGGTTTTACAAAGTTGATGTGTCAGCATCGCGCGCGCGCTCTCTCTCTCACACTGTCCATGTGATCTGAATGCGAGTGCCAGTGCATTGTTAACGGCACCCGAAAAGCAGATCTCAAACGCAGTCCCATGTGATTTGGTGCAGTGTTTTTAAAAGTAGTGCAACCACTACTTTCTGTGCACTCCGGTGCGTTTTGCAGCCCATTCAAGTTAATGGCTGTCAAAATGTACAGTATGGACACACGCGGATTTGAACCCGCGCTTTTCTTTGCAATCCCTGTGCCACTAAGAGCTTGTTCCTCACTAGACTTTAATGAACCATTGTTTGTTTCAACCTTAATGTTTTTCATTTGTTTACCTGACTGGACATCCCTTTTCTGTTCACTTACAGACAGCCACTGTTCAAATCTGCCTGCAGATTTTATACCAGCTTATTTTTTTTTTTGCAATCAGATACCCCTTTATTAGAAAGTTTTCTTTTCTCTCTTACATTACACATAACAAACAAATCAACAATTCTCTAAGAACACAACTAAACAAAACAA
Source organism: Glandirana rugosa (assembly GCA_018402905.1). NCBI lineage: Eukaryota > Metazoa > Chordata > Amphibia > Anura > Ranidae > Glandirana > Glandirana rugosa. The sequence goes on from BLSH010207037.1 coordinate 62,218, forward strand.
AGAAGCTTGACCGTGCACCTTACAAATTATATAAGGTTCATCAACATTATAGGAAAAGTCAGAATATTCGATTAAGAGACTACGCATCATGTATATGGCTTCTACTATCATTCTGTATCGCTACCTGCTTACACCAAGTTCATCTGTCAGCTCAGGCTCTTTGCTCAAAGCGTCTAACCAGCGTGACCGAATTTTTCTATATTTTTTTTGGCATTTCCTATGTTTATATGTCAATTCTTCCCTACGTAAATTTAAGATTAATCGCCTTTGTCCATTGAACAAGTTGTTGGTGGGGAGTTTGAAATCCATTTCTGCAATATAAGTTTACGAGCTATATACATAGACTGCAGCCACATCACGTGCATTTCAGATGGAAGAATATCTTCCGATATAACCCCTAACAATGCTATTTTTGGGTCTAGTTGAACATGTGTGGAGCTTAAAGTATTTCATTTATCAAATATATACTCCCAGTATTTATGCAATTTAGGCCATCACCACAACATGTATATAAGTGTACCCGTTTCAGCCGTACATCTTGGGCAGTTTGGTGTATCTATTTCTCCCCATGTAAATAGTTTCTGGGGATAATATTGAGACCTGTGTATAATGAATAACTGGGTCAAACACTGTGAGGGGGATAAGGAGACTAGGTCAAATTTGCCAGAGCTTGCTCCCACTCCTCATCACTGATGGTCACCAAATCTCCACACCACCGCTCAAAACTACCACCCTGTGTACTAACACTAGTTGTTGTTTGTAGGGAAGAATATATGTATCCAATCAGTCCTTGTTTAGAGCATCTTGTAGTAACTGCCTTAGTTAAGCTTGGGGAAGGTTTACATTTTAATAGGGAAGTTGCTTCTTGACTCTGGAGAGCATGCTGCAGTTGCATGTATTGAAAGAATGATTTATTGGATAAATGGTATTTCTCCACCAGTTCGTTAAATGGTTGAATAACATCCTTGTCAAAAAGCTGGTGAAGAAAGACAATCCCAGTCCTTTTCCATGATTCAAAGTTTTTAAGTTTTGCTACCTCTGGTAGTCGTAGATTGTTCCATATGGGCATATATTGGGTATATCCCTCATGAGAAGTAAATTGTTGGACAGCAGCCCAAACTTTATGGAATAAATAAAATATAAAATAACGTTCCCTATAAAAGTAATAAGTGGCTGTTAGCTGCACCAGTGGCTCCATTGGAAGTTGAGAAAATATAATTTGCTGTATAGGGTCCTCCAAGTCTATAACATTCCAACTTTTTAGATGTTGAAGTTGTGATGCTAAGTAATACAATCTAGCATTAGGACAGCTAGTCCTCCTTTATCTTTAAGTAATTGTAAAATTCCTAATTTAATCCGCGGATCATTTGTGATGTAATTTGAAACCCCAGATATTTAAATGTAGAAACTACAGCTATTTGCTCAGCAGAACTTGGCATATTATCCCCCAATGGGTCTATCGGTAATAAAACCGACTTGTCCCAATTTATTGTAAACCCTGAGAATGAGCCATATGTGGTAATTAGACATCACTGCTTCTAAAGAATGCGAAGTATCTCCCAAAAATAAGAGCGCATTATCAGCGTATAGGGCAATCTTCTCCTTTCCATATCAGCTTATTCGTGTTCGTTTATTTATAGTCCCAATAACCCTGTCAAAATTAGTATTAAGAAGCACTTAATTTTCCTAAAATTACAAACCACAAGGCAGTGTGTATATTCATATCATTGAGATTTTTTAGATCAAAACTGATTTTTTTTTTTTTGTATTATGTATTTTACAGGAACCAACACCTATTCAGAGACAAGCCATTCCTATTGGTTTGCAGAATCGTGACATCATCGGTGTAGCCGAGACTGGTAGTGGTAAAACTGCTGCCTTCCTTATTCCTTTACTGGTCTGGATTACAACTTTGCCCAAGATTGACAGGTTAGGCGACTGATAAAGTGATTTAACTTTTTTTTTTTTTAAATTAAAATAAAAAATGTTATATTTATCTACTCTGTACAAGTATATTGCACAGAATGCTGGATTACCTTCTCTTTTGTGGTTCCCTGCCGGCACTGTCAGCTTCTCCTTCCTGTGGGAGCTATCTGAGGGGGCACCTGTGCGGGCATGCACCTGAGCTGAGCCGTCCATAGACTCGCACAGCATGGCTCGGCCACGCCTCCCCGCTTCCTCCTTACAGGATTTAACAGACCGTAGCAGGGGTCCGTGACTGGTGAAGGAGTTTGGTAGGAGGGGGATATTTTTTACCTTAATGCAGGGAATGTATTCAGGTAAAGAAAAAAAACCATTTTAACCACTTCAGCCCCAGAAGGATTTGCCCCCTTAATGACCAGGCCATTTTTTGCGATACGGCACTGCGTCTTATCGACAATTTTTCCCCCCACAAATATTGGTTTCTTATTTTTTTGCGCTATAAATAAAGCGACAATTTTGAAAAAAATTTTTTTTTTTTACTTTTTGCTATAATACATATCCAAAAAAAATATATATTCATTAGTTTATGCCGATTATATATTCTTCTACATATTTTTGGTAAACAAAAAAGCAATAGGCGTATATTGATTGGGTTGCGCAAAAGTTATTGCGTCTACAAACAATGGAAATAGGTTTATGGCATTTTTATTTTTTTTTCTTTAACTAGTAATGGTGCGATCTGCGTTTTTTTTTTTTGTTTTTGTTTTTTTTTCGGGACTGTGACATTGCGGCGGACAGATCGGGCACTTTATGGGGACCAATGACATTTATACAGAGATCAGAACTAAAAATACGCATTGATTACTGTATAAATGTCATTGGCAGGGAAGGGGTTAAACTCTAGGGGGGCGATCAAGGGGGTTAACTGTTTCCTCAGCGTGTTCTAACTGTGTGGGGGCTGGGCTGGCCGGGACATGACAGATATCACTGTTCCCGATGACTGGGAACAGTAGATCTCTATCATGTTTTACATTGACAGATCCCCGTTCTGCCTCTGTAGAAGGCGATCGTGGGTCGCCAGCGGACATAGAGTCCATCCGACCCACGGGCACGCTCCCGCCGCGTGCACGCCCACCATCTCCGGCGCAGGGACCACCGTACAGCTACGCCGATTTGCACAGGAGAGCTGACCTGCCACCGTCATTATACGGCGGCTGGTCAGCAAGTGGTTAACTTTAGAACCACTTTCATTTTCAGTTATCATTGGGTCTCCTAGAGGGAGCAGAGACATGCATCCTTATGACAGTATTTCTTCTTTTTTTTTGCTGATTTTAGGATTGAGGAATCAGACCAGGGACCTTATGCTATTATTCTGGCTCCAACAAGAGAGTTGGCCCAACAGATTGAGGAAGAAACCATCAAATTTGGAAAGCCACTGGGTATTCGAACTGTGGCTGTTATTGGTGGTATTTCTCGTGAGGACCAGGGATTCCGTCTGCGAATGGGGTGTGAGGTAAGTGTTTATTAACCGGTATAGTAATTTTAAATTTCTCAGTCGTCTTCCATGAAGTAAGGCAACCATGTTTCAGTATGTACATTGAAATGTATTTGTGTAGAACTAATCAATTTCTGGCTACATATTAGAACTGCTCCTTTTTAGGGGCTTGCATCTTTTTGTCAGAAGAACTTTGCTTACCTTAAAATTGGCATTATTTAAAAAGGAAAAAAAAATCTGTTGAAACCACTGAGTCTGGGTTCACACCATTGCGAATTGGATGCGGCTTACACCACATCCAATTTGCAGAACATTTGAAAATGTATTCTTCTTTAATGGGTCTGGTTCACATATGTGCGTTGCATCCGCATTGCACAAAAAATGTGTGCGTTTTTCTGTGCATTGCGGTGCAAATTGCAGGCACATTATCTTCAATGGGAACGAATCTGATTCACAGATGTGTTCCGTTGTGAACAGGAATTCTCCACCTTCTCACTACACCCCCCACCCCCCCCCCTTCCCAGGTCAGCTGATCCACAGCTACAACGGAGAGGGACTGCTGAATGACTCAATTTTATCTTCGCACAGAGAACGGAGCCTCAATTCACACCGCACATGTGTGGACCCAGCCTAAAAATAACCGGTCAACACTTTTCTTACATTTTTTTCCTGTGGGAGCGTGTGCAATAACGCAAGATGTGGTATGCTCAAACATTTTGCATCTTTGTGATTGTTCCAAAGGCAACAAATCATCATAGTGCCTTTTTTATATGATCATTTTACTTTTAAAATAAACTACAATATGGAGCCCCTTCCCTCTTATACAGTGCATTGCACCTATTCTTTTCACTACTCTTGCATATATAGACCTGGGCAGTGCTTTTTACAGCCTGTGGGTACCCCAGCTGTAATGTGTATGCAGTAGTGACTAGCCATAGAGAGCAATGGTCTGATGTTCTCTATGCCCTGTACTGATGCCCATTTTCCTTTAAAACTACAGTCAACTTTTCATGTACAAAAAAATTAAGGGAGTAAAAGGCAGTGTGTGATCTATTACACAACCTGGCCTTCATTGCTCCTTCCTCAGAGTCTGGGTCCAGGCCCTGTGAATAAAGGCACAGGAAGAATGCTATGATAGTAATTGACACTATTTCTTAAGTACATGCGAGCTCAAGGGCATCAGCATTTTTCAGCACATATTCTCCTGGCCTGGACCTAGCAGGCTGTACAAAAAAAAAAAAAATCAGTAGAATGCACTACTCGTCTTGCCAGGATGGATGTTATACGTATACTGCGGTCTCCTGGTGTGTGTATTGACTGCAGTTGCTCCCACCTGCCACTAGAGTGTGCATTTGGTAGACTAAAGACGAAGAGATGCTGCTGACTGCAATTTGTTGAACATACTGTTCCTAGTACAACAGCTATTGCGTTTGTTTAATTTATTGTACAGAATACAAGGACCAGATGATCTTTACAGAAAGAGCAGTTGCCCTTTTTAAATACAAAATGTTTGTTTGCGTAATGTTTTCTCTTCCTCCGTAACACATAATTGAAGACATATCTACACATTGGTATTAACTACTGTATTTTCACCTTCCTAGCTATTCATTCACAAGTGACTTTCCTTTTCTCAAATTAAAGATTGTAATTGCTACCCCTGGACGTCTGATAGACGTATTAGAAAATCGCTACTTAGTCCTGAGCCGTTGTACATATGTAGTACTGGATGAAGCTGATCGTATGATTGACATGGGTTTCGAGCCAGATGTCCAGAAGATCTTGGAACACATGCCAGTTACCAACCAGAAGCCAGACACAGATGAAGCCGAAGACCCTGAAAAAATGACTGCCAACTTTGAGTCTGGAAAACACAAGTACAGACAAGTGAGTTCATGCAGAAGACCAGTAGAAGTTCAGGTTTTTGTATACTGCTTCAGAATAATTTTTTTTTTCCTTTATTCAGACCGTCATGTTCACAGCTACTATGCCTCCAGCTGTAGAGCGACTGGCCAGAAGCTATTTGCGGCGGCCTGCAGTGGTATACATTGGCTCTGCTGGTAAACCACATGAAAGAGTTGAACAGAAAGTGTTCCTCATGTCTGAAGCTGAAAAGAGGTGAGGTTTTTGTTCATGAGTAAAATTAATTTGAGACCCTTCTGGTAATGACGCACCATTTAGAATAAAACATCTTGTGGGGTTTTCTTTTAAAAGTTGATCCCTATTTAAGACCCCCCCCCTGTGTTGGCAACTCTGCCTTATCCTTCTCTATAGGCTCCTGTTGAAACAGAAGTTGTAGATTACAGCTCCTTCACATCTGCTCCATAAACATAGCCCAACAATATTTTTAATAGCGAAACTTCGATCTCATTTTGGACTGTGATTGAGTTTTGCTGATATCCCCTGTTTTTATATATGATTTCTGAGTCAAAGTGAAAAATCCTTTTAAGGTCCTAGTATACAAATATAATAGGGCATGTTTAGTTTGCTATTATTATGTAATGTTTTAGAGCTTATGTTTGTGTTTCTTCTTATTTTAGGAAGAAGCTTCTTGCCATCCTGGAGAAAGGATTTGACCCACCAATCATTATTTTTGTTAACCAGAAGAAAGGTTGTGATGTTTTGGCCAAGTCACTTGAGAAGATGGGGGTATGTATATTACACCTAGCAACAGGGATTCAAATGCCATATGTATATGCACTAACTCTTATTGCTTGGATTACGTTTTTGCCCATTTATGCATTTAAATTAACATAAAATGTTAAGTCTAACATTGCATAAGTCATTGCATTTGTTTTCTCCAGTATAAAATCAAGTTACCATATTTGAACACACATGGTAGCTTCAGTAAGAGTTAGTAAGGGGCGGGAAGTTTTTGATTAAGTATTAAGGAATTGGAAATCTCTTGACTGTGTGTGCTTTCTTCTCCAGTACAATGCTTGTACTCTTCATGGTGGTAAAGGCCAGGAGCAGAGAGAGTTTGCCTTGTCTAACCTGAAGGCTGGAGCTAAAGATATTCTGGTTGCCACTGATGTGGCTGGAAGAGGTATTGATATCCATGATGTGTCCATGGTGGTGAACTACGATATGGCTAAAAACATTGAAGGTATGTGCTTTTATCTTTATTCTGTCATGGTACAAACCTATATTCTTACTAATGGCTTATCATAATTGGTGTTGGCGAGGGGAAAAGAACTTTACTAGTTAAAGGCTAAGTTTAAAAAAAATAATAGATGGACATCATTTGCAAGTAAAAGCATTTGCGTTTTATTTAAAACGGTAGTCTGAAAAGCATTGCACCCACGATCAGCAGAACTACGGGCGTTCTGATCAGTTCAATGACAAGTACTGCCTGCCATGGTGGCTGACAGTACTTCTAGTTCATTCACAGGAAACTGAATGAATGTTGCAGCTGTGTGGGCAGAGCTGTCTGACCACCTCACTCAACTCTATTTTTTACACAGGACCTACCTAAAGAGGAGCTCCAGGCTCCCCCCAAAAATTGTCAGCAGCTACAAATACTGTAGCAGCAGACTTTTAATATAGGGACACTTTCCTGTCCAGAGATCCAGCGATGTCCTCACCTGTGCAAATTCTTCAATCGGCTTTGAGTGTAGACGCCGGTATCTCAAGTAAGAGAAACAGGTAGTGAAGTATTGCGGCTACACAGCCAGTTTCCTATTGCCCATGCGTGAGTTGCGCTGCGCCTTGAGATTGGTCCCATAGTCTTCTGGGACATGGGATGTGTCCCAGAAGACTGCGGGGGACGGGGAGCAGAATTTCTGGCTCAGATCGCCACGGTGCATCTGACCGGAAGTGGGAGCTGGTACCAGTCACAGCCAGGTACCCCCTCCCCAAAAAAACTGCCAAATGTGGTAGTGCAATTGGGGAGGATGCAAACAGATGGGCCCTCCTTTTTTGGGTAAAGTTCCACTTTAACCCCAATATACATGGCAAAATTCCATCCTATGCATAGCCCGCTATGGCCAAAGTGCTTAACTGACACTTTTTTTTTTTTTAGTCACCTCCTTATGGGCTTGCCCTAAGATTCAGAGATTCTGGTCGCAAGTGATACAATTCCTATATGACAAAATGGGGTCACTGCTCTCACTAAACCCCAAACAGGCTGTTGGGGCTCTACCCTGACCCCGACTCCGATAAATTTATCACAATATTCTTGCACGAAACCTTATTCACAGCTGATAAGTTAATAGCCTGCAGTTGGATTCAGGCCATTCCCCCAACACTTCAAGCTTGAATAACTGGTATGTCAATAATACCCTACTTAAAAAGCTGATATATATATATATATATATATATATGTGTGTGTGTGTGTGTGTGTGTATATATATTGTGTGTGTATATATATATATATATATATATATAGTCGAAAAATTCAT
>BLSH010207037.1:73208-85593 GCA_018402905.1 Glandirana rugosa
GGAAGTGCATGTTGGGGGAGGGGGGGTCGTAACGGTGGGGTGATATGTTGAAGGAGGCAATGCTGGGGGGGAGGGGGTTGTACGTGAAGGGGGGCAGTGCTGTGGGGTGATATGTGATGGGGCAGTGCTTTGGGGGGAATATGTGAAGCCGGCAATGCTGTGGGGGGATATTGGAAGGGAGCAATGCTGTGGAGGGGATATGTGAAGGGGGCAATGCTGTGGGGGGGGGATATGTGAAGGGGGGAGTGCTGTGGGGTGATCTGTGAAGGGGGCATTGCTATAGGGGGGGGGGATATGTGAAGAGGGCAATGCTGCGGGGTGGGGTGGGGGGGATATGTGAACGGGAGCAGTGCTGTGGGGGGTATGTGAAGGGGGGCAGTGCTGTGGTGGGGAAGATGTGAAGTGGGACAAGTAACTGCACACAAAATGAGGTGCTGCACAGAAAACATGCAGGGGTACTATTGACTCGCACTGAAATACAAGGTGCAATTTCCCGCACGTGGAAATTGCATGGTACAAACGCACCATGCAGTTTCCATGCGACTGCAAGGTGCCAGGACCTTTTCCCAGCAGAAAACGCAGGCCCAGCAGTCCATTCAAATGAATGGATTGTCGTGCCTGAACACCTGTGCTGTGATGTAAAGAATTTGACTCATCGCACAAAATTGCCATTCGGACCTTAGCTGAAAGAATATTTTACTAATCGAATCTTCATGAATTTTAATTCAATACCCCTGCTCTATTGGATTGCTAAGTGTCACTAATTCTGTCATTGGTTCAATTTGTACTCGATAGTGGTTTATCTTTTGTTTTTGACAAATTTTCATTAAGTTTTTTTGCTTTTCTGATTTAAAAAAATATATTTTTTCTTCGAGTTTAATTCTGTAATATAAGGAATATCGTAATCCAAACTGACCAAAATGGCATTGTACAGTTGTCATTTATTTATGTACCCAGCGCTGTCTTCACATCAACAATATTTTTCAAAAATCATTAATATATCATGAATATAAGTGCAAGTGCCAAGACTATATAAAACGAGAAAAAAAATATTCTTTGTATATAATCTTGTGCAGCCCTTGTGCAAATGCTTATTCTTGTGCCGTGCTTCCCTCCTTATGTGCCCACACTCACAATATATTGATATTGCGCCTGATATAAGAGCAATTGCTCAGTGGATGATTTGCTTGTCCTTGTAGTTCTCCAGCAGGTGGGGATAGATCCTCGTGTATCATAGGGAATATAACCAGGAGATATCCATAGTGTAATACTGTTTATTAGGTTAAACATCACTTTTACAGCCAATTAAAAACGTACAAAATACTCAGTTTGAATTCGAGCATATACTAACGCCGTCCTGGAATTCAAAGAGATGCGATTTGAGTTCCAAGCGGCGGATATGACATCACTGGACGCGTCCACCCACCGATCTTCCGGTGATGTCATATCCACCGCTTGGACCGCAAACCGCGGTACTTTGAATTCCAGGATGGCGTTCGTATATGCTTAGATACAAGGGGATTTTTTTACTTTTTAATTGGCTGTAAAAGTGATTTTTAACCTAATAAACAGTATTACACTATGGATATCTCCTGGTTATATTCCCTATGATGTACACAAGGAGCTATCCCCACCTGCTGGAGAGCTACAAGGACAAGCAGACCATCTACGGAGAACATTTTCTGTTAAGCAATTGCTCTTGTATCAGGCACAATATCCACCCATATCTGGTGAGTGTGGACACAAGGAGGGAGAGCACAGCATGGAATATTTTTTGTTTTATATAGTCTTGGCACTTAAGATTTATTTGCACTTGTATTCATGATATATTCTGATTTTTGAAAAATATTGTTGATGTGAAGACAGCGCTGGGTACATATGTTATGATTGATTTAAAGGCACCTACACATTATACCGCAGTAGAAGTCAATTAGGTAATTTTAATCACAGAAAAGCACAAAGAGGTCATAGCGTGGGCATCACAACCCTTTTTATACAGTTAGTCATTTATGCTCACTTTTGTGTTTTCTGTCTACACAGACTATATCCATCGTATTGGTAGAACTGGAAGAGCTGGCAAGAGTGGTGTTGCCATCACGTTCCTCACAAAAGAAGATTCTTCTGTCTTCTATGACCTCAAACAAGCCATCCTTGAGAGTCCGGTGTCCTCGTGCCCACCTGAGCTGGCTAATCATCCTGATGCACAGCACAAGCCTGGCACCATCCTTACCAAGAAGAGACGAGAAGAGACCATCTTTGCTTGAACTGTATCTGAAGACATTATCTTGTGTTGCTCAGCACTTGTCAGTGCTTTTGTGTACTGAGTTTTATATGGATAAAATGTTCCCTGAACATAAGAGACTGATGACAGTAACTTGTTTACTTATCAGTAGATCCTAAAGGGCCCTTCATCCAAGTCTTTTCACTTATGGAAGGGCTGACATGCTGATAAGATAATAAATCTCTCCAGCCTCGTGTGCTAAGGAGGGGCAAACCAAATGTGTCCTTTATAAATGAACGTTCCTTTAAATAAAACATGGACAATTTGTAGGTCCCAACTGTATCATCTGCTGCCCTTTTATTTCCACCTGTTGCAATCGCACTACTTTGTATTTTTCTTATCTTGTGTGGAACAGTTATTTTGGGTGTAAATTAGAGCAAATCAAAAATGTATGTAATGATGAAGGAAGTTTATTGGATTGAGCCTTTTACCATAAGCGCCTCCTCCAGAGGCCCTAACGTGTGGCACTTCACTCTAAATGCATGTACAGTGTGAATACTACATTCAGTGCATGCCTCTGCTGATAACTGTTACAGGCAGGGCTGGATTAATGTAGGGGCATTTGGAACTGCAGCTCCAGGCCCCTACCTTTTTAATATAGCCCCAGCCACCCAAAAAACAGACTTCTCTTGGAAAGCAATAGGCCAATAGTGAGGGTTCTCCCCTGATGGGCCCTGCATTCCACATGCACCATCTGGGCAGGGTGGTGGGATTGATAATGGGCGCCGCATGAACAGTCTTAACGGAAGCCTGGGGCACGCCAATGCAGGGCTCTTACAGAAGTCTGGGGCTTCCATAGTGTTACTCTTTCAGATCAGAGTGCACGCCGATGTACGGCCCATACGGAAACCTGGCAAATGGCAGGCTTCCCTAGTGTTACGTCTGTGTGGCTGCTCCCTTTTGAGCTTGGGTGCATGCCAGCACAGGCTCTTGAAAATGCAAAAGGGTGTCCAGTAAAAGGTCCAACCAAAATGCTCAGCACCAAGCACATAATGCTCTTAATCCGGCCCTGGTTTACAGGTGCTTATGTCCGCCAAACTTTCCACTCCTCAAATGACTGGTGTTATAGCTGATCACATGTGCAGCACCACGGTAACTGCTCTAAATCAAGGCTAAGATGGCAAAGTCTGGCTACAAAGGGATATGAGGGTTTAGTTCTGCTTTTAATCAAATATGGGTGACAGTCCCACCACAGAGTATTCACATTGGTTCCAGGGCGAGGGACTTCATTATATTGGAAGTGTTTGACATGTTGCACGTTATATCAATGCCTGCAAGTTACTTCAATATACTTGGGCATATTTATCATGCAGTGATCCATTACTTTCATCAAACATTCACTGCTAGTGAATCAGTCACTAATGTAAAACCCATGCACCTGAAAGATTCACCTACAGTGAATGCCTCCTAGTGTTTAATCTTTTCAGAGCCTCTCTTCTAAGTACTGAGAAGCATAGATATCCTCTGCTTTGTCCTGGTCCACAGTGCACTTTGTGCAATGGAGGCATGTGTAGGAAAGTTGACTGCTCCACTTTAAATCATAACTTGTCATTTCTGACAGACATCATATCCTAACGCAAGTCAGTGAAATTATACATTTTGTCATTACCTCTTTTTTGTTTCACCTTTACAGACTTTTTGAAGCTTCCGTTGTACTCCATTGGGAAATGTTTAGCTGTTCTCTTCATATATCTACACAATGTTGTTTACCAAAAGTGTAGCTACCCTTTCATGTCAACTTATTTCAGGATCTGAACTATTTTATGTTATCTACTATACTATCTGGTTCCATATAAGGCCTTATAAGCTGGCCAAATATTATACAGTTTTCTTATTCAATTTCCTTTAGATTTACCTTCAACTATGTGTAGTGGAAAGGCCTGCCTGATTGTATAAAAATTGAAAGTGTTTAGGTTTGACTTGATATGATATTGTTTTGGTAAATTTATCCACTTGCTGACCGCGTAACGACTGTAAGCGGCGACAGTGTGGCTCTGTCCCGCAAATCACCGCTTCCAGCCGTCACTCGCGTGCATGAAGCTAGGGGGGCGAGCCGTGCCCGCCGCACGCTCCCTGAGCGGGGGCCGTGGGTTGGGCGGACTCTACGTCCGCCAGTGACCCGCAATCGCCTGTGACAGAGCAAGAATGGGGAATCGCCGATGTTCTGACAGGCGGCATGTCGGAGATCTACTGATCCCATTACTCGAGATCAGTTAGATCTCCGGTGCCCCTGGCTGCCCAACCCCAGTACAGTTAGAACACACACAGGGAACACAGTTAACCCCTTCACCACCACCTGCAGGTTAACCCCTTCCCTGCCAATGACATTTATTCATTAATCAGTGGATATTTACATTTCTGATCACAGTATAAATGTCATTGGTCCCAAAAAAGTGACAAAAATGTCCAACATGTCCACCCCAATATCACAGTCCCGATAAAGATCGCCGCCATTACCAGTAAAAAAAAAAAAAATTGTAAAACCGCCAGAAATTAATCCTCATGGTTTGTAAACGCAGCAACATTTGCACAAACCAATCAATAGACGCGGATTGCATTTTTTTTTTTACCAAAAATATGAGGAAGAATATAAATCGGCCAAAACCGAAGAATAAATTGTTTTTTTTATGGTTTTTATTTTGCAAAATTGTCGCCTTTCTTTTTGTTTATAGCGGTGATCAGAAATGACGCAGAGGTGATCAATTACCACCAACTGAAAGCTCTATTTGTGGAAAAAAAAGGACGCACATTTTGTTTGGGTACAACGTCACACGACCGCGCAATTGTCCGTTAAAGCGACGCAGTACTGAATCACAAAAAGTGCTCTGGTCCTAACGTGGGCAATTCTTCCGGTCCTTAAGTGTTCAAAGGAAAAATTGTTTAAGAAAATTGTATAATGTATGGGCAGTGTTGGGCTGCTATATTTGCTTTGTCTTTTAAGTCCTGCAAATGACAGCTTTGTAAATATAGCTGCAACTGCTACCATCCCATGAGGACAGTGTCCCCTTTGTAGATTAATTTACTGCTATTTGCCTCTATAAGGTATCTACTTATGTGTTTTCTTAAATGGAGCTTGTTCTTTAACCCATGGAGGCCAAAAGTAAATATTTTAATAATAGCCCCACTGACAGCACAAACTCCCCTTCTCTACCCTATCTTGCTTTCAGGTATAGTGCATCATGTGACTTACTCCCCATCTTCCCCTTCATCTTTGCTGCTGGGGCTTACACAGGGCTTCATCTGTACTCCCTATTGCCAAATGTAGTGTTTTAAAGAATATGCAGTTTGTGGGTGTGTCATTAATGTGAAAAGATTACTTTGTCCTGCTTGACCATGGCACATTTATTCATTATGGACCTGTATCGGCAAAATTTACCTTTTTTTATTGGTATATTTTTGTGACTTTAAAAAAAAAAAAAAAAAATCATAGAAGGTTGTACAGTATATTCTGTACTATTCCCACTCTTCCAGCTTGTTCATTTACTAGCAACTCTCAATAATACTGATTTTTAATTCTCATACCAATGATTTGCCATTAGATTCCAAATGTGAAAGATATATTTGTTTTAAAAGTTTTTCTCAGAGTAATATATTTTGTGTACTGGGGAGTGTTCTTCAGAAAATCCTGCTTGTGCTGTAGAAAATGTGTTTTGAAAGAATTCAATCTAGAACATATGCAATATTGTGCATACTGTACAAATGCTTTTTTCTTTTTGCTAGGTTTTATAAGTAAAGAATCTGCTGAAAATGTGAAACAGTTGTGTGGTATGGACACTGTGTTTAAGTCGGATAAAGCTGTAGTGGGTCCATTCAGATGTTAAAGTTGAAATAAACCCTCACCTTGTAAAACAAATAATGAAAGGCAAAACATTTGTGTATGGATATAAACCTTTTGTTATTATACTATAAATAATTATTATTATATTTCTTTTTAGAAGCGATCACATTCCCTCTGTTCAGCTGCATAAAAACTAGGGAAGTATAAGTATCAACACACTGGTCTTCCCAGTGAATGGCGGGGGGGGTCATGACAAGTCTGATCATCAGAGGGTAGCAGGCTGAGTCTCCAGCATAGCTGCAGAACTGACCATGGAGTGCTCTCCTGCTTAGTGTGGTCATTTTGTAATAGAAAAGCAGAGGGAATAGCAGGAACACCAGGGGTTTCACATAAAGGAAGCAATACAAAGAGAACAGGATCCTTTGTTATACAAGTACATGGTACAGCAGGCACATATCGAGAATATGAAGTGTTGGGTTTACAGATTTTTAAAGAACAGAACTGCACAGTAATGTGGAACAAGGTTAGATGACCTTGTTCTATAATCTTCCTTATCTACATGTGTTCTATTGTTTCTAGCCTATTTCCATCTCTGTAATGACATTGCATCTCAAAAAATACCAGCGACTTATGAAATATTTGCTTACACATAATCCCAAATGAAAGTGTATGTAAACCCTAACAAGGAACTTCTCTTATTTGGTCTGTTAAATGTGTAATTGAAAGTGTTTTGTTATATGGTCAATAAGTGAAGAAAAATACCTATAAATCCTACCAGAAATCCAATGAGCTTCTAACATTTTGTACTGTTGTTAAATCTCAAGCATGGTTATGAGCCCTGTTCAGTTCTCTCTGCGAGAGACCACAGACCTTCCCATTATGTTATGGGGAGGGGGATGTGTTTGTAGACCAAACTAAGAGGCAGGCTAGAGTGACAAAGCTTTTCCTCCAAAGATATAGTAAAAAGTGAGCATTGTCACCCTAGATTAGAAATTGTGTTGCTAGCAGATTCATCTGGTGAAAATAAGAGAGAAGTCTAAAAAAAAAAAAAAATGCAGCCACCACATCTAAGTACTAGTATGCGGCAATATATTGTGTTTTTGCTCTTGGACTTAGATACTCTTCAAGAACTGAGCTACAACATCCACTTACCACCCAGAGGCAAATTTTTATTTGTTTTCTTTAAAGTGGTTGTCAACCACTTTAACCTACAGGTAAACCTATAATAAGGTTTACCTCTAGGTTCCCTGCATATCTCCTAAACTTGCACAGTTTAGGAGATGTACTGTGATGTGCCCACGTCATCGGGCACATGTGCAGTGAAGATCATACTGCGATTGGCAGCTCCCGCGCACATGTGGGGGAGTGATGTCATGCGGCTCCGGCAAATCACAGAGCCGGAGTTTGTGGCCCCGGAAGGAAGAGGGGTGAAGATGGACGTGGCCTGGATCGGGGACATCGTGGGGTTTCCAATGCAGGTAAGTGCCACCCAATGGGCTAATATGCAATGCATTAGGACTAGTCCATTATGCTTTTACATTGCAGGGTAATAGAGGAAGTAAAACCCATGAGGGTTTACGTCCTCTTTAAGAAGCTGTTAACTGCTGTAATTGGATCAACTGCAGGTTGTAACATATATCATTTACCTGTTAAAAAGTTCTGCTTTGAATCAAAGCTAAATTCTAGTTGAAATCAAAATGAAACCTTGATTTGCATGTAGGAGCGTAGTCTAGCTGCTCTGTCGATGGCATCCACCTTGCTTCCTTTTGTTGGCTGGTCTTGGAACCACAGGCACTTCTAAAATAACCTTTCTAGGTTGTTTGCTGCCTCTCAAAAAAAAAAAAAAAAGTAAATGTGAAGATGTTTTTAACCGGCCTCGGAAGTGTAAGGGCCCATTCAGGTTTAAGTGATCTGTTAAAAGGCATCTCATGCATCATTATTATGGGTTGCATATGCATCACAATAGTTGAAAAACAATGTATACAACCTTTTTTGAAAGACAGTACACCTAAGACCATGACAGCATGTGTTCTGTGCAGTGTGTTGTGCTCTACTGAACGATGCACTGAGAATGTCATTGAATGTAGAGCGAGTGTGAATGAGACCTGAAAATGATTGGTAATGCCGAGGAAGAGAAAGCAACACACCACAGGCATCAAGAAATACACTGTAGAGCAGTGGTCTTCAAATTGCGACCTGGGGGCCAGATGTGGCCCTTTGCTTGCCTTTGGCCCTTGGGACACTATTCCTCCAATTGACACCATCGATGACGCACTATTCTTCCTGCTAAGACTAATGAAGGGGCATTATACCTCCCACTCACACTGTTGATGGGGCACTAGTCCTCCCATTGGCACCAACCATGGGGCACTACTTCTCCTGTTAAAACCAATGAAGGGGCAGTATTTATTTCCACTGAGGCCAGGACTTTTTCTAATTATTATAATCACACTGGCTACAGTCCAGCCCCCCTAAAGCCTGATGGGGCAGTAAACTGGCCCTTTGTTTTAAAAGTTTGGAGACTAGAGCTATTTGCATATGGGCGATTTAGCCTGTTTGTGTCAAATCCCAGTGTTTTCAGGTTCCACAGGTGCAGTATCCAGCACTTACCAGTGGCCTGTAAAATCTATGACAGGCTAAAATATGCGGTGATTGGACGCTGTAGGAAGTGGTTCTCTTATTTTGTGCTGAAGGTCCTGAGGAAGACAAGCTTGTGCCTTGTCGAAATAAAATCTTCACTGTGCATTCACCTCTCAAGACCTTTGAGTGCTGCTCTCTCTTTTGGCTTCTGTGCTGAATGTGTTCAGGGACCAGCGGCGGCTAGTGCATATGGGGCGCTTGGGCGCCGCCTCCCCGACGCTGAGAAGGAAAAAAAAAGTCAGCCAGGCCCCCCTGCAGGTGGCGCCGGTGCATTGACTTTTTTTTTTCCTCTGCTCCTTGCTGTCAGCTGACAGCAAGTAGTGAGCTGACACCCTGTATACTGCTACCTGGGGCTCTGTATACCCTACCTGGCACCCTGTACACTGCTACCTGGGGCTCTGTATACCCTACCTGGCACCCTGTATACTGCTGCCTGGGGCTCTGTATACTGCTATCTGGGACCCATGTATACTGCTACCTTGCACCCTGTATACTGGTACCTGGGACCCCTGTATACTGCTTTCTGGGACCCTGTATACTGATATATGGTGATTCTGTACACTGCTATCTGGGGCTCTTTATACTGCTATATGGTGACTCTGTATACTCCTATCTGGTGATGCTGGGCTGTATACCCCTGACACAAGGGGTGGAAACTATAAGGGATGGGGCTTATGAGGTGGGAGGGATCAAAAAGGAAGGACGGGGTCTGGCGCCCCCCATCCTAAAATTTCACCAGCCGCCACTGTCAGGGACACAGAATTCCACCCAGGTGCCCAAAAATGCCCAGATTTAATGCTGACGGGCCAGACTGCCCTTGTGCAGGCCTGTACTGGCCATCGGGACTACCGGGAGTCTCCTGATGGCTCAATGGGCCGGGCCAGTGACTTTCTTGTCACTGGCCGCCGCAGCTTCTGGCTATAAACACATGGCCACAAGCAGGGCCGATCCTGGGCGGGTGCAACTCACCCAGGTGCCACAGGAGGGGGGGGGCGCCAAAGCCCAAGTGCCGCAGATCTCCCTTCAGCGTGCTCTCCCCGCTGGGCGCCGGCAAAAGTGAAAGGAGCGGCGATCGGATCCAAGGAGGAGAAACTGTGCTACCCCCTCCCTCTCGCCCGCTCGAGCCGCCGCGGCGCTGTCAGAAGAGCAGCTGTTTCTCTGTGTGGAGCAGAACAGCTGCGTGCTGTTCTTTCCCCCTCTCACTCTTCCTCATGCTGCTGTACTTCCTATTGGGCAGAAAAAAGGAGCACAAAGGAGGATCATGGGACATGTAGTCCCGAGGACTGGCAAGCCCATTACAGTCCTAAGAGGGAAACTGCAGCACCCAACATGCCCAGCTGAAGGGGAGAAAGACAAGAGAGAGCCAGGCTATGGGTGGTAAGTGACATGTTACATCTGGCGTTAGGTGACGGTGGTAAGTGACATGTTACATCTGGCAGCAGGTGATGGTGGTAAATGATATGTTACATCTGGCAGCAGGTGACGGTGGTAAGTGACGTTACATCTGGCGTTAGGTGACGGTGGTAAGTGACATGTTACATCTGGCAGCAGGTGATGGTGGTAAGTGACATGTTACATCTGGTGACAGGCAGAATGGCAAATGACAATCCGCATCTGGTGGCAGGCGACGTGGCAAGGGCCATGCTCAGGGCTCCCACTGATTCTGCATTATGGTGAGTCGAACTATTTCATTTTTTGTCCCAGTCCAGCCCTGCCCTTGTGCATATTATATGGGGCCTTACAGATCCTGTACAGAGGGTGTGTGTTCTTCTCCAGTGGCTTGCATAAAACCCCTACTAAGGTTATTGCGTGAACTTGTTGACAGTAGCACATTTCTAGTACTTGATGGATAGCATAGGCAACTCACAGAATTCTTTCATTTGTTGCCTGAAATTGTTCATTAGGCTGGAGTAAACCAATAATTCTTGGAACTCCTTTCTGAAAAAAATGATAGAATCTGTTGCCTGTCACAGACCTGGACGATTCCAGTGTAGGATGTGATGTAACATAGCATGAGTTTTTTTATTCTTTAAGGCAACCTCCACTTATGTCAAGAAAATTTGTAGCACCAGAAATAGACTGTTGACGTTTATGCAAACCTCAACATTTTCTGTAAAAATCTTGGCCCTGTCCCCTCTTCTTTTTATTGGTTCTACAGGGTGGGCCATTTATATGGATACACCTTAACCACTTCAATACTGGGCACTTAAACCCCCTTCCTTCCCGGACCAATTTTCAGCTTTCAGCGCTGTTGCAGTTTGAATGACAATTGCGCGGTCATGCGACACTGTACCCATATGAAATTTTTATCATTTTTTTCACACAAATAGAGCTTTCTTTTGGTGGTATTTAATCACCCCTGGGTTTTTTATTTTTTGCGCTATAAATTAAAAAAAGACAAAAAATTTTCAAAAACAATGCATTTTTATGTGTTTCTGTTATAATATTTTGCAAATAAGTAATTTCTCTTCATAAATTTTGACCAAAAATGATACTGCTACATTTCTTTGGTAAAAATAACCCAAATTGGAGTTTATTTGGTGTTGGCGGACAGACAGATGTGACGGGGACTGTGACAGATGTGACGGTGACATACAGATGTTTTGTGTATGGTGACAGATGTTTGGGGACTGCGACAGATGTGTATGGTGACAGATGTTTTGGGGACATACAGATGTTTTGGGGACTGTTTTATGGGGTGACAGTGTGACATGTATGTGGGTATCAGTGTGCTTGGTGCACTGTGTGGGGGGCGATCTGTGACAGCTTTCTGCATGAAATCCTCACCATGCAGAAAGCTGTCACAGAGCTGCAGCTCCCCCCCCCCCCCGCACTGAGCTCTCACTGAGCTCGGCGGGGGGAGAACTGTCACAGAGACGCTCGTCTCTGTTGACAATGTGACGGCTGTGATTGGACACAGCCGTCACATGATCGGGAGGGCCAGTCACTGCGCCCGTATCCCGATCTCCGCTCAGCTGGATCCTGTGATCATAATGATCACAGGATCCAGCAGCAGCGCGACGCGTGCCCGCACTGCGAGCCCCCGTTCTGCAGGACGTATATGTACGTCCTGTCAGAACGGGGAAGCTCCCACCCGGCCGTATATGTGCAGTGGCCGGGTGGGAGGTGGTTAATAAAATGGGAATGGTTGGTGATATTAACTTCCTGTTTGTGGCACATTAGTATATGGGAGGGGGGAAACTTTTCAAGATGGGTGGTGACCATGGCGACCATTTTGAATCCAATTTTTTTTTTTTTTCAATAGGTACTCCAGTTTCCTCCCACACTCCAAAGACATGCTGGTAGGTAAATTAGATCCTGTCTAAATTGGCCCTAGTATATGTATGAATGTGAGTTAGGGACCTTAGATTGTAAGCTCCTTGAGGGTACGGACTGATGTGAATGCACAATATATATGTAAAGCGCTGCGTCAATTGACAGCGCTATATAAGTACCTGAAATAAATAAATAAATAGGAAAAGGGTAATGTGAGACATCAAACTTATTGGGAATTTCACAAGAAAAACAATGGTGTGCTTGGTTTTAACGTAACTTTATTCTTTCATGGAAAGGACCCCATCATCGCCTGAAGTGTTTTTTCAAGAAGACATAGAAGTGGTATAGTAACGCTGAGAACAGCATCATCGGCACTGGCCATGTTGTTGGAGTACTCGAAACACCGCAAT
>BLSH010207037.1:90227-107535 GCA_018402905.1 Glandirana rugosa
TACAAGGGGGTGAGAAAACCGCTCCCAAGATCATCAAGAGGGATATATAACCATTAACGTACCCGTGTTAGTTTAGGTTGTGATCTCATATTTTTACTTTTGGCCTTCTACTTAATGCAGTAAAAGACTTCTGCGGTTCTACCGCTTTGCATGCATCTTCTGCAAGAAAGCACATGAAGGCCTGCATCGTACATTTGCGATTCGCTGTATGCCTGCCAAACTGTGCGATATAAACTTTGTTGTCGACAAACGGCGTGTCCGAGTGCTCGATGTGTAACCAGTTGGATCACGGTCCGAGTCCGTGTACCTTTACACTCACATTTGAAAATTCACAGATGAAAGGATCATTGTGTAGTATTTAATTGCAAATTGATGATAAAAACAGTTTAAAAGTTTACACTCACATTTCCATGTGCCTGAGCCTGGCACTAGGTTGACCAATGTGTAGCTCGTGAGCCTGTGCGGCAAACAGCTGTTGTTTCAAATATAGCGTGTCAAACCGTCCGTATGTCGCTTAGCGTTTACATGCTACGTCCGGAAGTACACGAAAGAACGTCTTCTACGTACGTTTCGCCATCTTGGCGTCTTCAGAAAATGACGTAATTCATCTTCCGGTTTTCATTTTTATACTCTAGTGTTGGATTTGATTGTGCCCATGCAATTACCAATATATAGGGAGAACTACTAGAACCCTCGCCAAAAGAGTGGGGGAACATGTAGATAACATTAAAAAAGGATTCAAATTCCACAGTGTATCAAACCATTTTAGATTGGCCCACAATAGAGATCCCTCTTTGCTTAGGTTTTGGGGTATAGACAAAGTACAGCCCCACTGGAGGGGCACAGATATGGTGAAGGCGGTATCCCAGATGGAGACCCGCTGGATCCATAGGGTACAAAGTTTACAGCCCTTGGGACTAAACAAGGATATAGATCTCCAATGCTTTCTAACAGACCACTAACTATTTTAGTGTGAGGTTTTTTATTATTTATTATTTTTATTTTTATTTCTTTGGAACATTTCGGCAGTTTGACAAGATGGCCACTAGAGGGTATCCATCCGAGGATTAGGATTCCTAAATTGCATGTAAAAAAAATGTATTTTAAACTGCATTTAAAATGTTATATTTGAATAATACACTAGGTTTGAACAGTGCAAGCCGTGAGCCTGGGTGCATGAATATAAAAACAAATCAAGTATAAAACAAATCAAGTTGAACAGATTGAGTGTTTCCCTATCGGGGGGATAACCAATCAAATCCAACACTAGAGTATAAAAATGAAAACCGGAAGATGAATTACGTCATTTCCTGAAGACGCCAAGAAGGCGAAACGTACGTAGAAGACGTTCTTTCGTGTACTTCCGGACGTAGCATGTAAACGCTAAGCGACATACGGACGGTTTGACACGCTATATTTGAAACAACAGCTGTTTGCCGCACAGGCTCACGAGCTACACGTTGGTCAACCTAGTGCCAGGCTCAGGCACATGGAAATGTGAGTGTAAACTTTTAAACTGTTTTTATCATCAATTTGCAATTAAATACTACACAATGATCCTTTAATCTGTGTCCTTGGTGGAGTCCTTTTTTCCTCAATAGCGGAACGAGACCCAGAGAGAGAAGAGAGAAAATCCACCTCCCTTTATAGCAGTGGTTCTCAACTCCGGTCCTCGGGACCCACCAACAGGCCAGATTTTAAGTATTACCTTGGGGAGATGCAGACTAGAACACTGCAATCATTGACCAGCAAATGATATCACCTGTGATGTATTTCAGTTATCCTGAAAACCTAGCCTGTTGGGGAACCACTGCTTTATAGGAACAGTGGTTCCAGAGGCGTATTTTGACCTTCCCGTAAAAAGGGGGTTAAACCATCTGGTGAGTGGCCATCTAATTTCAAAATTTTCCTATAGAAGAATTTGGAATCTATGTTGATGCACATTGGTTATTGGATTTCTCCAAATGGACGATTGTTGAAGGACTTATTGGACTGTATTTGTGAATTATTGCATTTTTCTTTTTTCTAATATTGGGTCAGCGCTTGACTTCCATTGTTTGCTCATCTGATCACCTAAGGTTTTTGAAGGGGCAGCGACCCTATTGTTCACAATTGTCACACTATTTGCACTTTATTCGTTTTGTTAGGCTAGGGCGCCATTACCCTCATTGTTATATACAGTATGAAATGATGTTATAATGCTAATGTGTCCCTCACACCAGCAGCAGGAACCTCTCCCTACCAGTATGAGATGATTTTATAATGCTAATCTGTCCCTCACGCCAGCAGCAGGAACCTCTCCCTATACCAGTATGAGATGATCTTATAACGCTAATCTGTCCCTCACACCAGCAGCAGGAACCTCTCCCCATACTAGTATGAGATGATTTTATAATGCTAATCTGTCCCTCACACCAGCAGCAGGAACCTCCCCCTACACCAGTATGAGATGATTTTATAACGCTAATCTGTCCCTCACACCAGCAGCAGGAACCTCTCCCTACACCATTATGAGATGATTTTATAACGCTAATGTGTCCCTCACACCAGCAGCAGGAACCTCTCCCCATACTAGTATGAGATGATTTTATAACGCTAATCTATCCCTCACACCAGCAGCAGGAACCTCTCCCTACACCAGTATAACATGATTTTATAACGCTAATCTATCCCTCACACCAGCAGCAGGAACCTCTCCTTATACTAGTATGAGATGATATGACATGCAGCGCTACGTGACTCCAGCTTATATCGAGGCTGGGTCACATGATGCACTGGCCAATCACAGCCATGCCATTAGTAGGCATGGCTGTGGTGGCTTCTATGGGGAAACGAGTGAAACGCTTGTTGATTGGCTGCCCTTCAGCTATTCAAAAGGCGCGAAAATGACACGGACATCCTAAAGTCCGGTACGAACCCGAACTTTACAGTTCGGGTTCGCTCAACTCTAATGATAATACAATTTAGAAAACAAAAGTTGGTTTTAAAAAATCTGACAAATAATCTTTCTCTTTATACATTCATGCCAAACTATTCTGCTACATTTCTTTGGTGAAAATAACCCAAATCGGTGTTTATTATTTACTCTGTAGGAAAGCTATAGAGTCCACAAACTATGGTGTATATATATATGAAAATCGATCAGTCCAGATGTACGGCCTATCTCGTTTCTTGAGGCCCGAAAATATCAGGACAGTCAAATACCCCACAAATGACCCCTTTTTGGAAAGTTGACAGTCCAAGGTATTTAATAAGAGACATGGCAAGTTTTTTGAAGTTGTAATACTTTATCACAATTCTTTGGAAAATAAAGTTCACAATTTTTTTTTATACATACTGTCACCAGCGCAGTACAGCGTTATCATATAACGGGTGTGTTGTTGATCAGGGACACTATCTGGTAACAGTAAATACTTTTTTTCATTTTTTTTAAATTTGTTTTTATTTTGTATTACATTTTTTCTTTTATGATTTTTTTAACACCGTGTGACCAGACCAATGCAGTGTTTCCATAGTAAAACTGTACTACTCTGTGGAAGTGATCAGGATTTTTTTTTCACACATTATGAATTTCACTGGTATAAGCAACAATTTTTACTGAATGAAACTGATCCATTCAGTGTGTTTTTTGTGATTAGCTGTGGTTGGCCACAGCTAATTACATGGTACAGATGGGCTGTGATTGGCCCTATCTGTACCATGTGATCATTGTGAGCAATCACAGCTAGCAACACAATTGTACACAATGAATGACATGAATCAAAGCCATTAATTGTTTACAATTGCCATGTGATCTGCAGTGATTGGTCACAGCGATCACAGTACCGACAGCGGACCAGCACACTGATGAGTCATCGGCTGTGTCCGGTGGACTAAGCCGGTGACAGATCCCGCTGCAGTGTGGCCTGTTCCAATGACTTCCACCCAGAATGACAAAGGTCCTGCACAGCCGTCGTTTTACAATAGACTGGGCAGGAAGTGGTTAAGGTGTTTCCTAAGTAGTTTTTTGCCAATTCCTGGGTTCAGACAATCTTGAGGTCTGGCATGCTTGGTATCTATTTACTTGTCAATGTTTCATCTTTTAAATTTTACAAACAAATTGGGATTATATTGTGTTTGTACACTAAAATGACAGTCTTCTGGCCAAAAATTGACATTTTAGAATGTGTGTGAAAAGGAAATTTAAAAAATTGAGCTAGCAGTAAAATTTCTATAGGAAAGACCAGATGTATAGTTTTAGCTGACCTTATTTCCGGAATAGCTCATTCACTTGATATGCAGTTTTCTCTGATAACTTGTGCTTCTTCATTGCTCCGTTTAACGTTAGGCATAATATTTGTAATGCCTACCCCACATTTCCAGGGGCCTGGTGTTGACCCCCTAGAGACAGGGAGGGCTGACATCTCTCCTCAGGGTGCAGGTGATTGGGCACGGTGGGTGATGCACAAAGTAGAAACATGGGCGCCAGTCACTTTTATGCTTAAACAAAGAGAAGTTTATCTCTCACAACAGGAAATATATGGGAGAGAGGGGATAGGGCACCGGACACCCTTAGTCAAAAATAGTAACGATCAGCAGACAGGCAGACTCGTTAGACAAAAAGGTGAGATAAGGCAGACAGCAGTATAGGAAAAGAGCCTTTAAGCTAAGCCAGCACATCTGTACTTTGTAGAATAGGCTGTCTCCTATAGTAACTGAACTTTACTCACAGCATCATACAGAATTATCTTGGATGAGTTCTGTCTTGAAGCTCTCCCAGCCACCTCATCGGTCCCCGGTCCATAAAGAGTCTCCTCTGGTACTTCTCTAGAACTTCATCCTTCTAAGAATTGTTTCCAGGTATTGAGCAGGCTCTCCTTTGCAAAATCTTGAACACCTGGATAGGCCTCAAATGGACGTAGCAGCCAGGAGAGCACCTGGATAGGCTTCAGGCCTAGCAGCCAGGAGCTGTTTGACACACATCCACCCAGGCTACAGCCCAAGGTGGGAAGAGACCGATCACGTCACCTTCTCCCAATAAATATCTTCTCTCAGCATGCAAAGCAGCTATTCTTATTGGCTGAGAAAAGTATGTTTATTCATAACCTGACTTCACTGTAGCTCATCATACTATTGCCAGAGGTGACAGTGCCACTTACTGACAAAAGGGAGAAGCCACAGCTAAACAGGATTTGGAGAAAAGCCATTTGACCACTAGAAACTACAAATTAGTCAGGCTAGCTACCACCCTGCAAGCTAAATTTACCTGTAGCCCTGTTTTGGGACAAGGGTGCTACATATAATTCTCAGCATTGGCAGTTTCCAGTGGTAATGGTTTCTTATTGATCTAAAATGTGCAAAATGCAAATACCCATAACCAATTAGGAGGTTTGTCAGTTGTACTTATGGGTGACGATATCTCATTTTTCCTATTAAATAAGGCCTTTGTATCCTCTTATTTCCTTGTGAATGTATATAACAAATTGTCTTGCCTTTTAAAGCAAATATGTGCTCAGAGATAAAGAAGGCACAATGCGTTTGATAGTGTTGAATGGGGGGTACTTGGGTTTGGTGCTGTTTTTATATCCTGTGTTTGCCTTTTGTGTTATTGCCCACAGGCCAGTGTAAGGGAAGGGGGGCAAACTATCCACCACATTTGAGTTAGAGAGGGATACCAGGCAGGGCTGCCCCCTCTCACCATTGTTGTTTGCCTTGGCAATAGAGCTGCTAGTGGCATAAATTAGGGCCAATGAACATATAAAGGGGTTCCAGTATGGTACATTACATGAGAAAGTCCTACTTTATGCGGACGATATGCTTTTGTTATTGGGGGACACAGAATTCACTGAGGCATGTCATGTCCACTATTTTAAACTCTGTAAAGTTTTCAGGGCTAACAATCAACTGGTCTTAAGTCGGCTTTTTAGCCTTGGATCAGGGAGTCATCCCTGTAATGGCGTCCCTTTGTTCAGTACCAGTGGTGACCTCATTTAACCAGTTGCCGACCGGCCGCCGTGACTTGACAGCGGCAACTTGGCTCGATATCAGAAATCGCCGCCACTTGACGCCGGCTGTGAGATCGTGGGCATGCACGCCGCCAGAGGTGCGCTTGTGCGCTCACTGTGTAGCGGGGGAGTGGGTAGGGCGGACTTGATTTCCGCCGGCTACCCGCGATCTCTCCCCCCGCAGTGACAGAACGTGGATCCATGTGTGTAAACACACAGATCTCCATTCTGACAGGGGAGATGGAATGTGATCGTATGCTCCATGTACTGTATATGGGGAGCAGCGATCACTCTCCTCCCCCAGTAAGCCCAGCCCCCACACAGTTAGAAACGAAAAGCAGGGAACACGGTTAACCCCTTGATCGCCCCCTATTGTTAACCACTTCCCTGCCAGTGACATTTATACATTAATCAGAGCATTTTCATAGCAGTGATCGCTGTATAAATGGCAATGGTCCCAAAAAAAAGTGTCAAAAAGTCTGATATGTCCACCGCAGTCCCGCTAAAAATCGCAGATCGCCACCATTACTAGTAAAAAAGAAAAAAACTATAAAAACCCCATAAATTAATTCTCAATGTTTGTAAATGCGGCAACTTCTGCACAAACCAATCAATATACGCTAATTGCAATTTTTTTTTACCAAAAATATGCGGAAGAATATATATCGGCCTAAACTGATGAATAAATTAGTTTTTTTGCTTTTTTTTGGATATGTATTTTAGCAAAAAGTAAGAAACATTGTTTTTTTTTTCAAAATTGTCGCTCTTTTTGTTTATAGTGGTGATCAGAAGTGACGCAGAGGTGATCAAATACCACCAAAAGAAAGCTCTATTTGTGGGAAAAAAAGGGGAGTCAATTTCGTTTGGGAACAACATCGCACGACCGCGCAATTGTCACTTAAAGCGACGCAGTGCCGAATTGCAATAAGTGCTCTGGTCTTTAATCCTTCCGGGGGTGAAGTGGTTAAATACTTGGGGATAATAATCTCTGCACAGCTCATAGACTACTGCCGCTTAAATATCTTTCCCTTACTAACGAAATTTAGGGACAAAGTTAAACTCTGGACCAAGTTATGGCTCTCTGTGGCAGGGAGGGCCAATCTGGTCAAAATTATTTTGATGCCCCAACTTCTCTACCATCTGCATAACTCCCCGGTAGTTATCCTTCTAAAAATTTCCCGTGTGGTCAACACTATTTTCCGGTCCCTGTTGTGGAAAGGAGGTAATGCTAGAATTAAACTAGAACAACTGCAGAAGCCAAAGGATAGGGGAAGGCTGGCTCTCCCGAACCCCTGGCTCTATTACATTGCATCTCAACTTGGTGGGAGGCCTAGCAAGGACGACAGCATCTGCGAGTGGAACTCATGACTCCACTACTGTCTGCAATGTTCCATTTTAGTAGAACCAATATCGTAGCTGAGGGCCTAGAAGCGCAGCTTTTTCTCTTTCGTTCGTTGACGGGCACAGCATCTTCATGGGCTAAGTGTGTTATACTGTCCTCTTCAGGAATGACTAGACAGAACAGGCAGTTCTAACAGAAAAAAGAACAACAGACACAGCCCCTCCCAGGGGGTAGACCCACACTGGCAGATAACTCTCCACCCTGCTCTGCTAGCTCAGTTTTTTTCTGCCTAGTGCAAGGAGTAGATTTAGGCTCCCTGTTGGGATCTGTGGTACCTCTCTTGGTCCACTTCGGGTGTCCTGGAGGACAGCCTAACAGATGAAGACTGCAGGCAAGCAGCCGTGCTGGGTGACAGGCTGGGTTTTAGATCCAGGTAGTCTCCCCAGCCGGCCATCGAGTGCGCGCAGACCTTAGCCCCGCGCTGGGTCGGCCGCGACAGGCCCAGAAGCGGACAGGGTGGCCCTGCGGGTTAAACGTCCTGCTGGCGCACATATGACTGGGCTCCTGGGTCCGTGTCCCTGTGCGCCCATGGCCGACAGCTCCCCCCGGCCTGCCGGGTGAGGCAGATCTGTCTCGAATGGGATACCCGCTCTGCCCAACTAGATGGGTAAGTACGCCCCCCTCTCCCTCTGGGATATGGGGGGGTGCAGGCAGGTTCCCCCCTGGGGGGTGGTCCCTCATTCCTCCCTCCTTCCCTTCACCACCCCTCCACCACCCCCCTCCGGTGCTGCTAGGGTTGCCACCTCATCCCTTTAAACCCGAACACATATGAACTACACAGGTTCTGAGGCTAATTTAATGCAGATAAAGCACCAAGTGAGTTTAATTACCACCTTAATCAGCCACAGAACCTGTGTAATTAGTATGTGTTCGGTTTAAACGGATGAGGTGGCAACCCTAGGTGCTGCGCTGGGTCCCCCCCTCCCCTCCGGGGCTCCCAGGGTGGGTGTCCAGGGCCCTAGCTGTCCCCCTCCTCCTTGCCTCGTGCTGCTGGGCGGTCGGTGTGGTCGGTGATTGATCGGCGGCCATTTTTCCATAGTCCGGCCGCCATTTTCTTGTAGCAGGCCACATGGTTTGGCCTCTGGGACGCCCGGCGGGCATTTTGATGTAGTTGCAACGCTCCTGGCTGTGGTTTTGGCCTCTAGTGTGCATCGGCAGCCATGTTCTTGTGGCCTATGCACGTGTGCCGACCTGTGTGTGTGGGGGGCAGTCACAGTGGCTTTTGGTGCAGTTTTACCCCCCTGCACAGCGTGGAGAGCTCTCTCTCTCTTTCTCTGTGGGACAGCAGCACCAGCAGCAGCAGATGGGGAGGACGGGCAAAGGCAACGACAGTGGCAGGGCAGCAGCAGGCATGGCTCCTCTCCTGGACAGTTGAGAGGGCAGGTGGTGAGTCCCTCCGGGGTTACCCCCCTGTAGCAAGTACTGCGCAGCGTTTTGGGGTGGGGGGTGCCTGGGCTCCAGGTACTTGGGCCTCAGTCAGGTGGCATGTTACCAGGGTGGGTGACGCAATGGCAGCCGATGCGGGTGCTTCCCCACCACACCTCTCCGTGATTGCAGCCAGTGCTTCAGGGACTCTGGATGCTCTGTCGGCGGTCCTGGAGACGTTCATCTCACGGGTAGAGTCGCTGTGGGAACGCAGGATGGCGGGAAAAAGGCCCCTGCCCCCCATTCCTCTGGTGAGGGTTCGGACCCCGACGGGGGCTCCACCGTGACGGGGACCCCCCTTGAGTTGTCGGATGGTGAGGTCCCAGAAGCTCACGATAGTGAGGACGAGTGTGCGGCGGCCACTGCTGCGCACGAGAAGGCACTAGTCAGCACCCTGATCACTTCAGTGTGTGAAACCCTGAAGTTGGACGATATGGCTGGACCCCCACAGGAGGTGCCCGTCCTTTTCGGGTCGCATAAACCGACCCGCATGGCTAAGGTTTTCCCCTATATGTCTTACCTGGATGAATTTGTTTATAGAGACTGGGAACGGCCTCAGAGCTCCCTTCCCCTTCCCAAGCGCTTCTCTGTGTGCTATCCCTTAGAGGACAGCCTGTTAAAAAAGTGGGCATCACCCCCTATGGTTGATCCCCCTGTGTCTCGCCTGAACAGGGCGACCACTATCCTGTTGGAAGGCACGCCGTCCTTTAAGGACCCGGCTGACAGGAAGGCCGAGGCCATTGTCAGATCCATATTTGTTCTGGCAGGATCAGCCATGCGGCCTGTTGTGGCCTATGCGCTGGTGTCACAAACCTCACTGAATGGGCAAAATTGTTGCACCGCGAAATGTGCAATGCAAAGGTTCCCCCTGCATGCGTGGAACTCGCTGAACAGCTTGTCTGTGCGATGCAGCCCTGGATGCGGCCCCCCTGATCTCCAAAGTGTCTGCGTCTTCTGTGGTGGTCAGGCGTTTGCTCTGGCTAAAATGTTGGTCGGCGGACCAAACATCTAAGAAGGCCCTGGCGGACTTGCCTTTTCAGGGCGCACTGCTTTTTGGAGCCTCTTTGGATGAGATTATCAAAAATCTCACAGGAGGAAAGAGCACCTTTCTCCCGGAGGCAAGGAAGAGTAGGGAGCAGACCGGGTCCCTCCTTTGCGGCCCATAGGCGGCTTTTTTGCCCCTCCCGCCCCTCGGGCAAGGGTTCGCAGCCCGCCGAGGCCCACGCGGCTGGACAGAAGTGTCCCCGGCAGCGTAAGCGTGACAAGCTAGAGGACAAATCCTCTTCTGCATGAAGGGTTGCTCCCACCCGCCTCTCGGGTGGGGGGGGGCGTCTCCTGGGGTTTGCGGACAGGTGGACTTCCCGCATTTCGGACCGCTGGGTGCACGAGGTGATCTTGTCAGGATACAGAATAGAATTTCGTTCCCATCCTCCGGACACGTTCTTCGCCTCCATCTTGCAACTGCCCGCGGGCAGGCTGCAGGCTCTGTTTGGGGAGGTACAGGACATGCTTTGTCAAGGGGTAGTGGTCCCGTTCCACATACGGAGCATTTCCAGGGGTTTTACTCCAACCTGTTCATGGTCCCAAAGAAGGATTGGGTCAGTCCGATCCTGGACCTGAAGGCCCTCAACCACTTCGTAGGTGTTCGAAGATTCCGGATGGAGTCTGTCCGCTCTGTGGTAGCGGCCCTGCACCAGGGCGATTACCTGGCTTCCCTCGACATCAAAGATGCTAACCTGCATGTTCCCATATGCACCCAGCACCAGCGCTTCCTGCGCTTTGCGGTCGGGGAGCATCATTACCAGTTTGTGGCTCTCCCTTTCGGCCTGGCCTCTGCGCCTCGGATCTTCACCAAGCTGCTGGCCCCGGTTCTGGCTCTGCTGAGGCAGAGGGGCATCGCGGTGGTGGCATATCTGGACGACTTACTCTTGCGTGCAGTGTCGGCTCCAGTTCTCAGGGACAATGTTACGATCGCCTTGCACACTCTGGAGGAGTTCGGCTGGGTGATCAATCGCCCGATGTCGGTACTGACTCCATCTCACCGCTTGGAGAATCTGGGTCTGATCCTGGATGCAGGATCCAGGCGAAGGTTTTCCTCCCACCATCCAAGCGACAGATGCTTCAGTCGGCGGTTCGGTCTCTGCTGTCCCAGAAATGGTCCTCTCTACGCTTTTGCATGTGGGTCCTGGGCCTCATGGCGTCCACCTTCGAGGCGGTCCCTTACGCTCAGTACCACACCCGGGCTCTGCAGCGGGAGATTGTTCTGAAGTGGGACAAGTTCCCCTCATCCCTGGATCGGTTGATCAGGGTGGACCACCAGGTGAGGACTTCACTGCTTTGGTGGATGTGGGCCTCGGCCCTGCAGTTGGGGAAGTCATTCCTCCCCCTCCATTGGATGGTGGTCACTATGGACTCCAGCCTGAGTGGCTGGGGAGGAGTCCTGGGGCTGTTGTCAGCCTAGGGCCGGTGGCCTCTGGAGGAGTCTCGTCTCCCGATCAATGTCCTGGAATTGCGGGCCATCAGGTGCTGCCTCTCCCGTTGGACGACGAGGCTGCACGGGTGCCTTGTCCGGATTCAGTCGGACAATGCCACGGCCGTGGCATACGTGAATCACCAGGATGGGACAAGAAGCTCGGCTGTGGCTTCGGAGGTAGCTCTCATTCTGTGGTGGGCAGAATGCTATGTTCCGGCAATCTCTGCTGTCCACATTCCGGGCTTAGAAAATTGGCAGGCGGACAACCTCAGTCGTCAGCGGCTGGACCAGGGAGAGTGCTCCCTGAGATGGGGTACTCTGGACATGGACCTGTTAGCGCCCCGTCTCAATCGGAAAGGTGCAGACCTTCGTGAGCAGGACAAGGGATCCCTTGGACGCGGCAGATGCTCTAGTAGCTCCGTGGGCCCGGTATCGACTCATCTATGCCTTTCCTCCTCTCAAGCTTCTTCCCCACCTCCTGCGCAGAATAGAAGAGGAGGGCATACCGACCATTCTACTCACACCAGATTGGCCAAGGCGCCCTTGGTATGCCAACGTAGTGCGAATGGTAGTGGACGTCCCCTGACGACTCCCGCTTCCCGAGGATCTACTGTCCCAGGGGCTCATCTTGCATCCTGCTTTACCCTCTCTGGCTTTAATGACCTGGCTATTGAATCCCAGGTGTTGAGGGATCGAGGTGTTTCGGACTCAGTGATCCCCACCATGTATGGGGCACGTAAGGCCACTTCCCGAAAGATTTACCACCGCACCTGGAGGGCTTATATCGCCTAGTGCGAGAATGGGAGGTGGAATCCCCGACCTTTTTCGGTATCTCGGGTTCTAGCCTTTCTGCAGAGGGGTCTCGACCAGAAACTGGCGTTGAATACGATCAATGGTCAGGTTTCTGCCCTGGCGATCTTTTTTCAGCGTCCTTTGGCGACGCACTCTTTGATTAGTACTTTCATGCAGGGGGTTTGGCATGTCACCCCCAAGTACGGTCACCTCTGGCGCCATGGGACCTCAATTTGGTCCTCTCAGTACTTCAGAAGCCACCCTTTGAGAATATCAGGGAGATATCGCTGCAATTGCTATCACAAAAGGTGGCTTTCCTGGTAGCTATCACAGCCGCTCGGGGGGTGTCTGAGTTGGCGGCTCTATCTTGTAGGTCTCCATATCTGGTCCTACACAAGGATAAGGCAGTTCTGCGACCGTCACCCTCTTTTTTGCTGAAGGTGGTGTCATCCTTCCATATCAATGAGGACATTGTCCTTCCTTCGCTCTGCCCGCGTCCCTCTCACCCTAAGGAGGTTGCTTTGCACTCCCTGGAAGTTGTTCGGGCCCTGCGGGTGTATCTGGCGACCACGGCCTCCTTTCGGAGGTCGGATGCCCTTTTTGTAGTGGTGGATGGCCCACACAAGGGTCTGGCGGCCTCGTGGGCCACTATTTCACTTTAGATTAGACAGACGGTGACCCGAGCATATGCTGTTCGGGGTCTGGAGCCTCCCTTCCCGGTCACGGCTCACTCACCAGGGCGATTAGCACTTCCTGGGCTTTCTGACATCAGGCGTCTGTATCTCAAGTGTGCAAGGTGGCTACTTGGTCCTCTGTGCACACCTTTTCAAAGTTATGCAAAGTTGATGTTTCAGCATCTTCGGATGCTGCGTTTGGCCACAAAGTTTTGCAGGTGGCCGTCTAAGACACGTCTGGTTCCTCACAGAGGGTTCTGTTGGGTGTAGTTCTTTTGCTGTTCTGTTACCCGCCCCTCATTTTTTTGGCACTGCTTTTGGACGTCCCACTTAGTCCATGAAGATGCTGTGCCCGTCAATGAACGAAAGAGAAAACAGGATTTTTTACCTACCATAAAATCCCTTTCTCTTTTTGTTTGTTGATGGGCACAGCACCACCCCTCTTTTACGTTGCACCGCTTGTTACGAACTGAGCTAGCAGAGCAGGATGGAGGGTTATTTGCCAGTGTGGGACTGCCCTCTGGGAGGGGCTGTGTCTGTCTGTTGTTCTTTTTGCTGTTAGAACTACTGCCTGTTCTGCCTAGTCACTCCTGAAGAGGGCAGTATAGCCCACTTAGTCCATGAAGATGCTGTGCCCGTCAACAAACTCAGAGAAAGGGATACGGTAAGTAAAAAATCCCATTTTTTCCAAACCAAAGAAACAGTATCCGACTTAGAGGCTTATATATAAAATATGGAAGAAAGCTAAACAACTACAAAAGGTTAGGGGTTACACAGGGTACAGTCCTATTTGGGATGACCAAACCTACTCCGAATTGGCCAAATTACAGCATGCGGCTAAGTGGCAAATGAATGGGGTGACGCATATCAAGCATATCATGACTGATGGTCATTTAATCTCCTTTGCACAACTGCTGTATAGATATGACATTCCCTCTAATATGTTCTTTTATTATTTGAAATTTAAACACGTGGTGAATGCTCAGCAGTATCTGGGGGCCTCTGAGATGTCACTGACTCCGATCTTTGGAATTATGCAGCAGTCCAGTTCTACCAAGGGCTTTATCTCCAACTGCTATGCTATGCTCCTGGGGGCATATCTAGAGAAATTCCCTAGCTCTGCATGTGAAAGGTGGGAGAGGGACATAATCGATATCCTGGGAGACCTATGGGAGGAGGCTCAGGAGGCAGTGCGGGGGTGCTCTCTTAACATCTCACAGATACTGTCACAATTATACATTCTATTGAGAGTCCACCATACCCCACTCAGGCTGCATTCCATGGGCACATGCCCTGACCCCACAAGCGTTAGATGTAACCGAGACGTAGGGGACTTAATGCACTTGCTATGGAGGTGCCCGAGGCTTCATCGCGACTGGAATGCTGTGGTCACTATGGTGAACTCCGCATTTTAGATCTCCATAGACATGGATCCTAAACACTGAATACTAGGTTTGCTTGATGCTGTAATACCAGATAGGTATGTTAAAGAGGCTCCATCCAGAGCATTGTTTCAGGTTCGCAGGCTCATTTTACTTCATTGGACTTCCAGTACTCCCCCTCGCCTCAAATATGGCTTGCCCAGATGGGCACAACATTGAGGTTAGAAAAGCTGATATATCAGCATTGGGGTAGCTTTTCCAAATTTGAGAAGCTATGGGGTAATTGGTTGGCTTCTCCTGGTTTGGCCCCAGCTGATTTAGTAATGGACAGGTTATTGTTGTGGAATTTATCACAAAAATAGATATGTTTAATTTAGCTGGTAATGTTATGGACGTAATTTGCATGCCATGCCCTTGCTTTCCAAATGCTTAATGCTTGTTTACCTGCTATGTTATGGTGGCTCTAGTGTCCCGTTGTGCATGACCCTAGATACGATTCTAAAGGGCGCTTTAAGCATTCCCATGATGTGAACTATTGATATCTAATGTGAACTACATGTACTTTTAATGTCTGGTTGTAAAAATTTGCGACATCTCAATAAACCTATGCCTTATTTAAAAACAAAAGAGATAATGAAGGCTGCCATCACTGACCACCTCTGAAAATAATCAGAGGATCGTAATACCTTGGGTTTCTAATGCTAGACAAGCACGCAGCAAGAAAGTCAGATCTGCTGATGTGCTAAATCAGCACCATAGCCATTATACAGTATTTATCATGTTCAGAAGGAGGGGTTCGAAATGGCAACCTTCTTTATCTTTCATTACAGGTTTTCTTAAAAAACAAACTTTTAACTGTCACTTTCCAAACTAATAGTGTTGCACCTTGTAAAGTTAAAACAGAATGTACCATAAGGATGTATAGAGTGTACTGCACGCTCTTCGATTATGCCAGTACTCTTGCATAATTTACTATATAAAGACTTATAACTGGGACCCTGATCAAGCTAATTTTCTGTCTGGAATGCCACCAGATGCCTATTACACTAATCTGACCACTTTGTTCCAAGAATATGCTGCCAGGAGGTTTATCACACGCAGCCTCTTGCCAGTTTTTTTCTTGCAAAGTAGGAAAGAACAATCAATATTTATTACTAAGCATGGTCTGGAAATACTTTCTATAGGAGCAGAAAATGATCAGGTAACAATTTAGTATTTTGTAGACAGTTTTTTCAAAGATACATGATTAGCACTGGTCTCCTTTAGAATGACCACATAACACAAAAGTTCCTTCCTGAAAAAAAAAGCATAAAATGTATTCAATGGCTACTGTAATGGTTTTTTCCTGATGATATTCCTGATAGCAAACACATGGTCTTTGGCTTTTCACTCTTTCCAAAAAACAGATCCAGCTATCTGTAAACAAGCTTTCTTTCTTGTCTATTGAAGGACATAAGAATTCTTCGACTATCGGGTTATACTGTTGCCTACAGGAGAAATGGACACTGCCAACATAAAACTGTTAGCCATCACAGGATATGTATAAATGTGAAAACAAGGTCTTAGGGTACTGAGACTACCTTATGTTATTTTCTACAGTAGCACCTGTAGTTAATTGACAATTTTGTGTTAGACGGTATAGTGAATGTAAAGGGTAATTTAAAAAAATGATAAACCTGTTCTACTCACCAGATCTGTGCAATGGGGTCCCCCATCGGTGCTCCTAGCTCCTCCTCTTCTCGGTGTGCTATCACAGGAAGTCTCTTCCTATGGTGGCAAACCTACAGGCTCAATCCCAAGCCACCCTGCCTGTGTCCATAGACACAGAAAACATGGCTCGGCTCCACTCCCTGCTCCCCATCACAGGATTTGATTGACAGCAGCAGGAGCCAATAGCTCCTGTTGTTGTTTCTCTGTCCTATGGGGAGGAAGAGAATCGATGCTGTTGTGCACATTGCTAGATCGAAGACGGGAGCAGGTAAGTATTTAGCGGGGGTTGGGGAGGAGAAGCTGCACACAGAGAATGCATTAAGTAAAATATTCTGCCTTTAGAACCACTTTAAAGGGTTAGTTCAATAACCTTACTATGCAGTCACACTACACCATAGCAGTACCCTATATAGGGTTGCCACCTGTACGGGATTCCCCCGTACAGTACGGGTTCTGAATCATCTGCCCGGTTTTCAGGCTGCCTGAAACCCGGACAGACCATTCAGGCAGGGGGAGCATCATTAGCATACCTGCTGCTGTAGAGACAGCAGCAGTGTCATTGCCTTTAAATACACACACTGTGCTGGTGTGTGTGTGGAATTGGAAGCTCCTTTCTGGTCTCTCCCCCCCCCCCCTCCTCCCCAGGGTCTCTGTTATCTCTAAGTTTGACCCCCCCCCTCTAATCACAAGTGCGGTGTGCTGGGAAAGCCGGGAGGCGGAGCTCAGTGCAGTTACTGTTGGGACTTGGGCTGCTGATCACTACACAGGGAGGAGGAGGTGAGCTGGGTTTTTTTTTAAAGAAAGTTTCCTAGGGTGGAAGTTTGCAAAGCTTCAGGGGGATTTCTTTTTGATGGATGACATTGCAGTGCAAAGATAAGGAGAATGGAAGAGATTTTGAAAGAGTGAGTATGTGGGGGGAGGGGGAGTCTGCAGCAGATCTGACAGAGATCTCTTCATCTGTCTATGCAAACATTCCCCAATTTATGGCCATTCACTTAACCCTGTGTGTGTGTGGTGAATCCACACCTCTGATTGTACAGCCTCATAGGGTTATATGAATGGTCATCAATTCCCTTCATATCATCTGTGCTAGGGGCTGGCATGACATTCTTTTCATTGAGTAGTACTGTTCCATGTATTAGTAGATGAGCACAATGATTATAGACATCACTGTCTGAGCACTCAGCCCCCAACTCCCCCCCAGCTTGTATCACCCCCAGACCACTTCAAACATCCAACTGACTGACATCACTCAGAGCTGGGCATCATTCCATGGTCACTTACCTTCCCAACATCACTCCAGGTCACCCCACAGACACTGCAAGACATCCTTCCCCATTCTGCCCCATTATACCCTCCGCACTCCTCTCCTGTACATACTGCACCCATTATACCCGCCACACTCCTCTCCTGTACATACTGCACCCATTATACCCGCCACACTCCTCTCCTGTACCTGTCTCTTA
>BLSH010207037.1:126063-155797 GCA_018402905.1 Glandirana rugosa
ACGACACAGACGTAAAACACGTCCCCTTTCCAGGGACGTGGAAAAAATTTTACGTCGACGTGCCTTTAGCGTAACATAAAAATGTGATTCGTTAAAGACACACGTCCTTTGTAAATGTACGTGAGGGCGTGGGCGTATGTCAGTCCAGGTATTTATAACCCTGTAGTTGTGTTAAGATTATAAATACCGAGATATGTGGTGGTGTTATCTAAACTTTAATTTGTTTGTTCTACACGAAATTGACGTCTGAAAGTCGAAATTAAACTCCCATAAATGTAGGTTTAGTCAACGGGAGGCACATATACAAACTGTTGTAATTCCTACACCGTTCAACTGATTTGGATGTAAATACCCTCAAATTAAAGCTGAAAGTCTGCAGTTAAAGCACATCTTGTTTGTTTAATTTCAAATCTATTGTGGTGGTGTATAGAGCCATAAATATTAGAATTGTGTTGATGTCCCAATATTTATGGACCTGACTGTATGCGGGTGCGGGAGTGCATGTAAATGTTTCCTGCACACAGAAATTGCTTAGTGTAAAAATACAATGCGATTTCCGTGCAGCTGCATTTTAAAAAAGGTGCAGGGACCTTTCCCCTGCACAAAATGCAGACACAGCAGCCCATTCAAATGAATGGGCTGCCATGGCATGCGCAGTCGCATTTATGTGAACTGGGCCTTAGCTGGATATGTTATAGGATTAGGCAGGAATATTATTTCATAGTCTGAAGGTAATTTCTTAATTTAAGAAACTCATATCCATGTAATCTCCACAACCTCAGCAAGGGTTTCTCTGTCACTAAACAGAAAGTATATAAATACTGTATAGGTGGAATAGCAACAAGAATAATTTACCTAACTGCATGATTTAAGAAATGAGTCTAGATTTTTCCCATTAGTTGGGACACGTGTTCACCACATATCCCTGGACTTGCAATGGTAAGAAGCGCAGGACTGAAACTAGAAATAAGTGGCCTATAACTATGTCAACATATAGAAATATGTTAGCAAGTCAGCATAAATTGATGCCTTTGAGACTGGCTAAGTAACAATTCAGGCAAATTCCTGTAAAAAATACAGTGTGAACTAGCTGAAAAATGCAACATACATCCAACCATACATGTTGACATCTAGAGGGTATTTTCTGAATGCAGCAGGTTTGTGAGCAAGTCCATAAGTTGGCTCCCTAAGTTATGGTGCGCCACTGCAAAAATTTGGGTGTGCTTTGCATTGCAATAATTGGGTGTGGTTAAATAGAGTATGAGACATCACATCCTTGCCCCTCCTAATGTTGGGCAGAAAATCAGATCTGTGTGTGTATGAAGGACTTTCTTGACTGTGCTTGACAGGTCTTGTTGACTTCTGCAGCACCCTTATACTCTGCAGGATTCCCACTCCCACAGAGCTCTACCTACGGCTAAGCTGGTTCCTACTGCAGGCTGAGTACTTTACTTCTTATTGAGGAGCACTGTACCCACCTTGTGCCCGGCACACATTGCATTCAAGGAGGATACACCACTGTGACAACCCAAGGACCAGATACTAACACAAGTATGGCTTCTATTAATGTCTACCAGTTTAGGCCAGGATATAATATGGCCCATATAGGATTGGGTTTCAAGTCTGCAAATCTCATAATAGGACAGCTATCTGTATTTTTTATAATAGAGTCTATAGTCTTTAGGTGCATTCCCAGTTTCCCTATCTGGAAAGGGCAAACATAACTGGAAAAGAAAGAATTGTTACAGCAAGGTCTCTGGCTGATTATGGTCTACCATTTTAGATTTCTTCTCTTGGTCAAATGAGCACAATATTGCAGCAGAGATTTGCAGCTTATATTCAAAAACGCGCCATATCCATTATCAGGATCAACTATTCAGGCTTCAGAAGAAAATGCTGCTTCTTATAGGCTTTAATATGTCTTGAAAATAAAAAGGATGGTCCCATGTAATCTATTAGAAACAGCTAAATGTTCATGCACAATGACAGTGACCTCCAAAAAAAAAAAAATCTGTATGTACCTAATAGACATGTGCATGACAACAAATGTATTTTGTATCGTTTAGATTTATTAATCTAGTTATTTAGTTTAGTTAAATATGGTTGATTCGTTCAATTTGCAATCGGGATTCGTATTTGGAATTGTATTAGGAATTTGTTTTATGTCTTCTTTGGAATCTTCTTCTTTTTTTCAATTCTAAACGATTGAATTGGTAAATTTCGAATCGGTCGAATTAAAAGTTTTAGATTTTTTTTCGATTTAAATGTGGCAAAGTGAACATACAAAAGAAAAGTCTTCATCAAATTGTTACAATGACTCGTATCACCTTTGGCTTAACAAAAAAAGCATTATTTCGAAATGGTACTAATAACACACACATTCTTTGATTTCAAAAATATATTTACAGTTCGAATTCGCATGGAATGCAATGTAAAATTCTATTTGATATTCAATTTGAATTTTGGAAATTCAAACAAATTTCGTTTCATTATTCGGAGCATTTGGTAAACTTAGTTTATACTCTATTTTGGTTTGATATACCCGAATCTCCGAATAATGAAAAATGTATCTGCATATTAATTTGGAACGAAACGAAGAGCACATGTCTAGTACCTGATCTATCAGTGTACAGAGGTACCTGATAACCTTGAACTTCAGAATCCTTTAGTACCTGATAAACTTGAACTTCAGAATCCTTTAGTACCTGATAAACTTGAACTTCAGAATCCCTTAGTACCTGGTAACCTTGAACTTCAGAATCCTTTAGTACCTGATAACCTTGAACTTCAGAATCCTTTAGTACCTGATAACCTTGAACTTCAGAATCCTTTAGTACCTGATAACCTTGAACTTCAGAATCCTTTAGTACCTGATAACATTCAACTTCAGAATCCCTTAGTACCTGATAACCTTGAACTTCAGAATCCTTTAGTACCTGATAACCTTGAACTTCAGAATCCCTTAGTACCTGATAACCTTGAACTTCAGAATCCTTTAGTACCTGATAAACTTGAACTTCAGAATCCTTTAGTACCTGATAACCTTGAACTTCAGAATCCTTTAGTACCTGATAAACTTGAACTTTTGAATCCTTTTTTGAAAAATATAATGCAGTTGCAGTGTTGTAACTGTGTAGGCTTATGTATTTAGGTTAAATTGTTCCATCTATGTCTAAGGGTCCATTCACAACTTTCCTTTGTAGCATGCTAAAACCCTTGTTTCAGTACTGTGGTGCTCGGTAACAAGCAGTATGTGTTCATTGCGGTGCTTTGTCATTCATTTTGAATGGTAACTCAAAGCACACCAACAGTAGACCTAAACACCCCTGTGCTATAGCACACCACAATGCACAGATATGAATACCCCAATATAGGGCCCCTACATGTCTGCCATGTTTCAATCGCCACATAAGCCCTTTACGTTCTCTGTACCCAGTAGGATATTCCAATTTCATTTTCAACTTTGGCACACACTGTCTGAATTTCCTTGGCTTGATCCCATGCATAAACATAATAAACTACAGAATCAATTAATACAATTAAGTCAGCAGGGCAACTAATGAAGAAAGACTAAAACTCAGAAAGCACATATTCTCCGTTTTTTTTTATTTTCTGTCTTCTTCCATGGGACACATTTTGAAGTAGCTGTCAAGTAAGGATCCAATTATATTTGTGCTGTTGTCCTATATGTTAAGCTGCAGAAAATCACATGAACCTTTAAAATCCAACTTTAATGTGCAGTTTGGGTTACAAAAATGCTTATTTGGCTAGTATTGCAAATGATTGTAATGGTAATGTGTAATACCTCATATTACCTCAAGTGTTGTATGCTTTAATATGCCATATATATTTGTCTATTCCAGGACCACACAAAAAAAGGCACAATAAAAAAAAAATGTGCATTACAGAAAACCTTTCCTGAAAAAGACATTGTGTAACTTTGTGTTTTGAAAATACTAGCCGTCTGGCTTTATGTCTGGCCCTCTGGCTTCAATACCTTTAGATCCTTTTCATACTGGGGCAGTGGGTCCTTTGGCGGTAAAGCGCCGCTAGTTTTAGCGGCGCTTTACCGCCGTTTAAGCGGCGCTTTGCCGCCGCTATCGGGACGCTTTTAATCCCCAAGAAGGGGTTAAATGCGTCCGTGTTGCGGCGCTTCGAAAGCGCTGGCCATTCACTCCAATGGCAGGGGCAGTGTAGGAGAGGTGTATACATCGCTCCCGCACCACCCCAAAGATGCGGCTTGCAGGACTTTTTTCCCGTCCTGTAAGCGCACCGCCCCAGTGTCAAAGCACTCAGGCTTTCACACTGGGGCTGCAGAGGAGGCAGTTTCCAGGCGCCATTTTTAGCATAAAGCACCTGATATCCGCCCCAGTGTGAAAGGGGTCTTAGTCATTGATCAGGTACAAGAATGCAGAAAAGAACGTGCATGCCATTTTACCTGATAAGTCAGTGCTTTTCATCTTTTTTCAGTGCTGTTAGAAACACCAGACCTAGCTCTAGAGACTCTTAAGCCTCGTACACACGATGTGATGGTCGTACGACCGAACGGACCAAATCGTATGTTGGCTCATGTATCTTGCGTACTGACATGCGCTAAACGATCGAACGACCAAGTCGAACATAGTGACGTGTTACGAACATATAAAGAGAAAGTTCAGGTGCATGTAATTTGTGAATTAGGAACGAACTGACGCTTCTGAGCGTTCCTGACTTCTGAGCATGCGTGTTTTGCACAATACAACTTATTGGACCAACTTCTCTGTACACACGATACAACGGTCGTACGACCGCTTATTGGTACAACCAAAGTTTTCTAGTTTGTGCCTGTTGTACGACTGTCATAAGTCGGCTGTTCTAATCATGCGTACTAACGGTCGGATGATCATACAACGAGCAGTCGTATGACCGTTTTCATACGACCGTCGCACCGTGTGTGCAAGACTTTATTTGACATGGAATTTTCAGGCAATCTCAAAAAACCTCATGAAGGAACCATCCAAAAAAATTTTTGCCCTGAAAAATTCTTGTTAAGTTGCTATATATTCAGACAAAAGAGTGACAGAGCTCCAAGCATTATCCAACAAAAGGTCAACCACAGATTCCTTTCTCAATACCTCTTATTCAGGCAAAACCTGCCTTTTTTTTCTGAAGAAATATGTAATTTCCAACAGGTGTGAATACTCATCTTGGTAATCTATTGCATTAAAATGTATTTAAACCCAAAACCAAACATTTAAAATATTAAAGTTCACTAGTCCATGGCGTGGTGGCTGCATTTGTTTTATTTTTTTAAGGAGCTTTATTTTCTCCTAATAAACTAACAAATAACACACTTCTTGTCCCTTTGTGGCTACGCCACTCTTTCACTGTTCACTAGGGTTATCACCCTAGGCTGCTCTCTCAAAATGGATGACAAACATATCTGCATCTCTTTTTACATGGAGGATAGGACAATTGGTAGTTTTTATCAGATAGCTTGGAAGGAAGACATTCTTTGCATGGCATTCCTGGCAAGATCAACGGGTACTTTCTGTACTTACTGAAAATGTTCTTAGCTTGAAAAGAAAAAACAAATGCAGCCACCGCAAGTAAATGCTGTAAGCAGCAATATACTACATTTTGATCTGGGTTTAAAGTGATAGTATACCCTCCTATTATTTTCAGCCAAGGATGCTGCACATGTGATCAGCTATGACACCAGCCAT
This sequence comes from Glandirana rugosa, assembly GCA_018402905.1. Taxonomy (NCBI): domain Eukaryota; kingdom Metazoa; phylum Chordata; class Amphibia; order Anura; family Ranidae; genus Glandirana; species Glandirana rugosa. The sequence goes on from BLSH010207037.1 coordinate 131,769, forward strand.
TGGATGGTTTGACAGTTTGGTTTAGAGCACAACCAATGGAAGTGTTACATTTCCGGCATGTGCTGGAAATGGAACTGGTTTTTAAACTGTTAAATGGATGGGTATACTACTGCTTTAAGTATCCTTTAACCACTTGCCGACCGCCGATCGGCATTTGACGGCGGCAAAGTGGCTCTGTAAGGCAAATCGCCGTCATCTGACGGCGGCCGCCTGATCGCTCACTGTGTCCGGGGGGGCCAGGGAGCGGGTGCGGCGGAGTTGATCTCCGCCGGCCACCCGCAATGCCCCCCCCCCGGAGTGAAGGAACGGAGGTCCGTGTATGTAAACACGGACCTCCGTTCTGTGAAGGGGGAAGGGCTGTGATCACAGCCTTCCTGTACATGAAGGCTGTGACCACTTCCCTTCCCCAGCTAGGACAGTCCCCCCAAAGTTAAAACACGCCCAGGGAACATAGTTAACCCTTAGAGCGCCCCCTGCAGGTTAACCCCTTCACTGCCAATGGCATTTACACAGTAATCAGTGCATTTTTATAGCACTGATCGCTGTATAAATGCCAATGGTCCCAAAAAAGTGTCAAAATGCTCCGACATGTCCGCTGAAATATTGCAGTACCGCTAAAAATCGCAGATCGCCGCCATTAATAGTAAAAAAATAAAAATAAATAAAAACCCCAAAAATGAATTCTCATCATCCATAAACACGACCACTTTTGCGCCGATTGCGATTTTTTTTTTATCACAAATATGAGGAAGAATATGAATCGGCCAAAACCGATGAAAAAAAATGTTTTTTTATATTTTTTTTTTTTGGATTTGTATTTTAGCAAAAAGTAAGAAATTTGCGTTTTTTTGCAAAATTGTCGCTCTTCTTTTGTTTATAGCGGCAATCAGAAATGACGCAGTAGTGATCAAATACCACCAAAAGAAAGCTCTATTTGTGGGGAAAATAGGACGCAAATTTCGTTTGGGTACAACGTCGCACGACCGTGCAATTGTCAGTTAAAGCGACGCAGTGCCGAATCGCAAAAAGGGCTCCGGTCCTAAAGCTGGAAATCCTTCCGGGGCTGAAGTGGTTAAGTAAAATAAAAGTAAGCTCCATACTTTATTGCCAGTGCTCCTAAAATGGCTCTTCATGTCAAAGTGACAGAGGGGTTAATTCACTAAAAACAAATGGACTGTTCGCTTTACATAGGAAGTTGCACTCTGCATGGGAATTTTCTGCAGAGTTTAGTAAATGAGGCAGTCCTGCAGACTTCCGTCATTCAATCACCTTCAAACAAATTATTTTTTTTTGTGCTTTTCTTGCATGTGATTGGGTATTCCTTGCGAGGTGAAATTTCACCACATTCATTAAGCTGTAGGGATAATCGTAATGTGAAGTGCAACTTCCCTTGCAAATTGCACAGAATTCTTGCCTTCAGTAAGGCCCCTTTCACATTGGTACGCGTTTGCCACGCTTTTCCAGGGCGACAAAAGCACATGGAAACTATTTCCCATTAGATCCAATGTAACTGTTCACACTGTGGGTGTCCTGTGCTTTGAAAAGTCCTGCATAAATTAATATAAACTACTGAAACAGAAAAACACTGTAAATTATTAATGTTGCCTGTGTTTCCTGAAACCATCCTGATGCACTTATGTTGTCATGTACTGATAAACATGCTAGTTTAAGAAATGAGAAAAACTATTGAAACAGAAAAGTTCTGCATGCTGCATCTTTGGTGCAGTTTTTCAAAAGCAAACCAAAAAAAAACACCTTCTGTTGTAAGTCAATGGGAACATATCATAAGCGCATCAGTGTAAAAGAGTCCATAAGCTGCACAAAAGCGCATCAGTGTGACAGGGCCCTAAATGAACTCCAGGGTGTCTTTAAATATCATTCCCCTGACCCACCTATAAAGTCCCACTTTTAAGTACCCTGTATAATCTCCCGGTCAAATGGTGTCAGAGGTTGATGATGCCAACCGTTCTGTCTGTGACAGTATTCCAGCCTGGTGATTAACATCAGCACCCGATCATGGGAGGAAATAACATGCTTGAAAGCAGGTTGAAATAACCAGATAGGTGCTGTCCTCTGTCAGGAGGGTAGGAGTTAATGTCTTTCTGGTTTATTTGGTTTTTGGCAGATTCTTCTCTGGGTCCGGCCCACTAATCCTGTGATAAATAAAAATATGGGACAGTGGTCCGGTATGTGTGAACCCCTGGATTCTTCCCCCCTGGAGAGCCTAAGAAAGAGAGAGAGCCTAGACTGGTGCCCGCAAGGGAGAGACACTGAGAATGATACCCGTGAGGAGCAGAAGAATGTCGCCTATCACCAGCGGGATATAAAGTCACCTGAACTTGGGGTTCACCCGAAGACACCAGCACTGGAGTATGCCTTTGAAGGACTATAATTGCTTGGACTTCACCTTTGAAGGTGTGCCAGAGCAGCACAAGCCTGTAGTTAGGAGTAGGGATGTAGGAAAGACCTTGTAATTGTATGTTGGACTTTGTTCATTTTACACTTTTCTGAAGTAAAGTATTGAAACATTGTCCCTGCCTGGTCTGAGGTTACTGAAAGGGGTGTATTGCAATTGGCATACACATAGTTCACCGAGTGGGTCTTAAAACACTGGGGTATGAAGACATTGGTGTGGAATGAAGTAGTATGAAGACACAAGTGGTTTCTTGGGGTAGCAGAAGTGTAACAAGCAGCCTGTCAGTAGCGTGTACCTGTTATAGGTGGGACACCATCTAGCAGCCGTAGGCACTCCTTCCACCAGTGATCTGTCTCCCAGAGCAATGGGTGCAGATTTGTGCTGCAGAGGTTCCCATCCTGTACAGAGGTATGGAAGCTCAATAGTTAAGTGGAGTGCACATGCGGAGCCCATGCAGAGTGCACAGTGGGGCCCACTCTGCTGCTGGGGAGTAGTAGTGGAAAACGCTGGACAGGTGGAGGTGGACAGTACTTAGCATGTCTCTCCTAAATGCAGATTGCAGATTACAGAGAAGGTGTACATCGTCACAGGGACCCACGAGTTAACTGGAGAACAGTTGCAGTACAAATGTACATAGTGTACATTCATCCATAAGAGTAAAGACCTGCCTTAAGGTCAAGTATTCCCCACAACAGCCTCAGCCTTGTCCCAGGGCATTGATGAAGATGGCACAAAGTTAAGGAACCCCATTTGAACAAAGTGACCCTGTACAACGGGGGTCAGCAACGGGTAGATCATGATCTAACAGTAAATCATGGACAGGTGACTGGTAGATCACGGTCTTGGCTTGCTGATCCACAATCCCAGAGCATCAGGGTGCAATGTAGAGGGACTACTTGTAAAGTTGGAGCTGTAGTAGGGAGCAAGAACCGCCTAAGCCAATGCCTCCTCTGTAGTGCCATCTCCTGTTCCATGCGGAGTGATACCACCTGCAGCTGTAGTAGGGAGCAAGAACCGCCTAGGCCAATGCCTCCTCTGTAGTGCCATCTCCTGTCCCATGCGGAGTGATACCACCTGCAGCTGTAGTAGGAAGCAAGAACCGCCTAAGCCAATGCCTCCTCTGTAGTGCCATCTCCTGTCCCATGCAGAGTGATACCACCTGCACTCCATCTCTTATCCTGGCTAGCGGTCTCCAGAGCAGTGCCAGCAGCAGGAAAGAAGGGATCTTCAGGTCAGTGTGAAGCGATACACTGGACATAATACTATAGGGCTGCTTTCACACTGATGTGCTGCGGTTTACCCACATTGTGGGTGCAGTGCACCTGTGGGTTTGCTGCTCTTAGCCATAGTCTTCTATTATATCCTGCAGACTTGGTAATTGCCATGCAATGCTTGCAATTATGACATAGTAGAATAGGCAATTAGACGTTTAAATCAAGTGTGAGGAGGTGACACTGTGCCTGGTGATCTTTGACTTCTCTCATGTTGTTCAGGTAGCTCTCCAACTCTTTAAGGTTGCCTACCCCTGCTGTACAAGGTGCCTAGAGTAGCCCAGAAGAACCCACCCCAGGGTAGGAGGACTTGACGACCACCCTATCACCCTGACCTGCACCACGTGCTTTATATATGTTGAAGCACTCGTTTTTTTCAACAGTCTCTTTAATCTGTGCCCAAACATTTCAGACACCTTGTTTGTTTGCTGGTACAGTACTTAAAAATCGTGGATAACAACACTATAATTAATCTGATAGTCAGATATGGGTTCTCCCGGTTTTAATTTAAGTTTAACACACAGTTTCCAGATGATTTTAGAACAGTGATATGGGTTCTCCCGGTTTTAATTTAAGTTTAACACACAGTTTCCAGATGATTTTAGAACAGTGATATGGGTTCTCCCGGTTTTAATTTACATTTAACACACAGTTTCCAGATGATTGTAGAACAGTGATATGGGTTCTCCCGGCTAATTTATACTTTTTTCACACAGTTTGAAGATGATTTTAGAACAGTGATATGGCTTCTAGCGTTAATTAATACTTTTCACACACAGTTTGAAGATGGTCCACATCCACCTCCATTTTTGATTTTTTTATGTTTTTATTTTTTAAAAATATTTAAAGTTATTTCCCTGTCCCCATTTCTTTGTAGGGCACTTGTCCCACCCTTACCCCCATTTCCCTTCCTTTTGCAGACCTCTAGGACTTTCCAGGACTTTTTTACAGCCATTTTTGTGCCTAAAAGTACGGGTCCCCATTGATTTCAATGGGGTTCGGGGTTCGGGGTCCGGGGCAAAGTTCGGGTTCTGTCCGGACCCGAACCCGGACTTTGTCCCTAAGTTCGGCCGAACCAGTAGAACCCGAACTTCTAGAAGTTCGCTCAACTCTAGTTGTCTGTTATATTTCTGGATCAGAGAATCGCCAAGAAACGTGCATTGGTATCTTAAGTGTCCCAACACTTCACTGACTGCATGCTTGTTTCAAAGAATACAACCATTTGATGACTACAGGCTAGTTCACACCAGATTCTGTCCAGTGCGTTTTTTTCAAAAATGCATACACAGTGTTTTCCATGTAATCCAATGGCCCTAGTTCACACCAGTGCTGCCAGTTCCAGTCAGTTTCTGGTGCAGAAAAAAAAAAGTAGGACACGCTGCATCTTTTCTGCGAAGAACTGTACTGGAACAAAATGCATCAAAAACACACCAGAACAGAGTGTGCTATAAACTGTAAACATAAACCTATCCGGAATGCATTCAGAGTGTTTTATATATTAGAAATATTGGAGCTAATGTCACTGACTTGATTGGGTCTAAGGCAGTGGTTCTCAACTCCGGTCCTCGGGACCCACTAACAGGCCAGATTTTAAGTATTACCTTGGGGAGATGCAGACTAGAATACTGCAATCACTGAGCAGCAAATGATATCACCTGTGATGTGTTCAGTTATCCTGCAAACCTGGCCTGTTAGTGGGTCCCGAGGACCGGAGTTGAGAACCACTGGTCTAAGGGCTGTCACTATTATTTATCCAGATCAGAGAATCACCAAGAAACACGCATGAGTATCTTAAGTGTATCAGCACTTCACAGATGCATGCTTGTTTCAGTTAACTGACTCATGCTTAGTAATTAGTAAAGCAAGGATATGTAAGACCGTCTTGGAGCATGCATGTAACAGTGTCATCTCCCAGAGATTTCCTGTATATATCTTTCCACTATTAGCATTACCTGAAATGCAGTGCATACAGAATCTTGAAGATAAAAGACACCAGATGGCGGCAGCAGGAACATAAATAACCTCTTGCTACAGGCTATTCAAGTACAGGAGGGGTTAAACTGTAAACATAGAATTCCATTTACAATAAATCATTTCTTTTTCTACTTCATAAAAAACACATTTATGCCAACATAATTCTTTGTTTCATTCATTTTTAGAAAACCCATAAACATCTTACAATGAATTGTAGAAAAACTGGTTTCCAAAAAGTGAAGAGTAGAGAGATCCGCTATTTACAGCTAGAACACCAGAGATAACCAAAGGAGCGTTCTCTAAAGCAGATACTTGCTTTTTCTTACGTGCAGGCTCTGGTACATAAGTGCAACATTTATTTCTATCTTGTTATGTGCAAAATGATTAAAACATTCAAACATGCCATACAAAGGGTAGCATTCTATAATGGTTAAAGGGATGACCGAAAAGCCTATGGCAGACAGGTAGACTATCGAATTAAATGAGGACCCATCACTTACATCCTGTGGATTCATCACTTTCTTGCAATTTAGCCTCATTAGGAGCCATTGACAACAACCTAGAGCAACTAGAACTGATTATGTTTGGGTATGGGGTTACTAGAATTGTCAAAGACCTTTATAACTTATTAAAGGTTAAATCCAAACAAATATCAGTTTTACCAGGAATGTGATGTTTGTCAGATTCTTATATCAGAGTTTGGTTGCTAGGTCACTGTACTGGGGTTCCCAGCTATGCATCTGCTTGATGTGTCATTCCTGTTTGCTGGTTTTGAACTGGGCAAGTAACAGCCTTTATGGCTTAAGGCTGGGTTCACACTTGTCCAACAAACGTACTGACATTGTGAGCACAAGTCGCATTACGTCACAAAAGTAATGTTTCCCTATGAGAGCCGTCTTAACTGGTCTGACACAATTCGGTCCGACTTTGAGGCTGGGTTCACACTAGTCCGATTCTCAGACCGACATGAGGAGCACAAGTCGCATTACATCCTGGGGCGGAGCTGTGACATCATATGGGGCGGGGCATGCCAGGTGATGTCATCTGGTGGCCACGCCCCATGCCAATATAAGGCACAGCACACAGCGGAGAGGGCATTCGTGAAGGAGAGTGTGTCGTGTCAACATGGGAAGAAGAAGAAGGAGAAGAAGAGAGGAAGAACAGAGGGAAGGGGACAGCGGAGAAGACCGGCAAAAGAGTAGAAGACGCCGCAGAGAAGGAGAAGAAAGAAGACCCCTCAGAAGATGGAAGACCCCGCAAAAGAGCCGAAGAAAGGAGAAACCGGAGAGAGGAGAAGATGCCGGAGCTGATTTAATAAAATATTTTAAGACCCTGTGTAGTGTGTTTTTTTGGTACACTTTTTTTTCCAGGTAAATGGGTAGGGGTACGATGTACCCCATACTCATTTACATAGGGTGGGGGCTGGCATCTGGAGGCCCCCTTGTTAGAGGGGGCTTCCAGATTCCGATAAGTCCCCGCCCGCAGACCCCGACAACCAACGGCCAGGGTTGTCGGGAAGAGGCCCTTGTCCTCATCAACATGGGGACAAGGTGCTTTGGGGTGGGGGGCGCAGAGCCCCCCTGCCCCGAAGCACCCATACTCCCCATGTTGAGGGCACACGGCCTGGTATGGTCCAGGAGGAGGGGCGATTGCTCGTCCCCACCCCCCTTCCTGGTCTGCCGGGCTGCGTGCTCGGATAAGGGTCTGGGATTTTGGGGGGACCCCACGCCGTTTTTTCGGTGTGGGGATTCCCCTTAAAATCCATACCAGACCAAAGGGCCTGGTATGCTCCTGGAGGGGGACCCCATGACAGTTTTTTTCTAAATTTGGCATGTAGTTCCCCTTCATGATCCCCAGAGCACAAGGTGCCTGGCATTGTCGTGATCAAAGTCGGATCCCTGTTCACAGACTAACGGTCCGACTTTGACCCTATGTAGGACCGTAAATCGCACAGCAAAGTAGGATCAAAGTCGGACCATTTTTTTGTCGGATAGTGTGAACCCAGCCTGAAAAAGGTTTCTGTACTACTTTGGTCCTATTTCAGCCCATTGAATATCATTGAAGTAGGATCAAAGTCGGATCCTTGTTCTAACCACCCAACTTGTGACATCCAACTTGGACTTACAGCAGCAGTAAAAGGAATTTATCTCACACTGGGATTGTTCTGATTGGACAAAGGACAAGTCACTATCTCAAAGTTGGAACAAAATCTTATCTTGTTCATTCAAGTGGATGGAAGTAGGACCAAAGTAGGACCGATGTTGCAGGGCAAAGTAGGATCAAAAGTCTGACCGTTTTTGTGTTGGATAGTGTGAACCCAGCCTTAAAGTGAAAACAGCCACCATGAGGGGCTGAAGGTGGGAGTTCTAGGAGCTAGACACCCATGGGAATTTAAGAAGCCAGCAGAGATTTCATTTTTGTAAATGCCCAAAACTGACATTTTGTGGAACTGTCCTTTAAATGAGAGTAGCACATCCTAATAAGGCTTCATTTTGCTATAATAATAATTTCAATCCACAAAATGGGCAGTGAGAGGTCCTTTTATATTAGATTAGCTATTAATCTTTGATGCTTTTTTTAAAAAAAAAACATTTTTGTTCTATGCTACTGTGTGCTATATTCTGCCAATGGCACATGTACAGGAATAAAAACATTATTGTACAAATTAAACATGCTTTTGACAATTTAAAAAACATACAATTTTTGCACAATCCCTGCACTTTACTAGCACTCCTGTTTGATCCAGCATGGCGAGCAACTGCTCTAATAACTGAAATGTTGTATAGCATAGTCTGTATAGTCAGCAGCAATACACTGATTATCTTTCCCACTTTGTTCTGTGATGTGCCGTGTAGTTTGATGTGATGCAAGTCATGAAGGGCTGTTCATAGTCATAGCACAAACATTCACTGAGCCATAATGTAATCAGGAGCTGCCAAGGAGATGGAAGGAAGAGAATGACAAAGGTGAGCTGAACCATCTGCTTGACGTCAGCCAATTGTTACATGGAGGCAAAGCTATACATAGGCCGAAAGACCCTAAGGCTACAAGAGTTCCTACGGAATATTAAGCTACTGCATGAAAGGACATAGGAAATTATCAGTACTACATAGACCACATATAAATTGTACCAGTTACACATTTTATCTTACTGCAGTTTCTTATTCTCCTATCTCTAAACTGTGACAAGATCAGGAAGACTATCTTTTCTTTTTTTTTCTTACTGTTACTTTCTTGGCTTTGCAATAATGACATCATAGTTGCACGCTTCTCCTATCTATGCAATAGACTGTTTAAGGGCAAGCTCTGCTTTTCATTGATTCTGGAAAGCATGGAAGCAAAATATAAAAGTGGATTACTGATATAATTTTACTCCTACAAAGCTTATTAACTGCTGATAGATGGTGGTCAGTGAGCAGACAGAGATCAATGCAACTGTAATTCCACTAGCCCTAGATTTGTTGGAAAGAGAAGTTGTTACACCCCCCTTGCCTTACCTGTGCAAAGGCGCTAATTAAAGCTCATTGTGTTTTGTAAACCTATGGCTAAAATAGCTTGTATACAATTTATAATATATATGTATATATATTTTTTCACTTTTCAAAATGAAATTGGTTCCAGGGGGGGTAGTGATTAATATGTACAGTATTTGTCCTTTTTCTTTATATATAGATTAAAATGACCTGAAAACCAACAAGACAATTATTTTCAGATATAATTCCATAAAAATACCATTTGACTGGACTGCCTCTCAATTCTATGTTATCTTCAATAATAAGACTTGATGATATTGTAGATAATTCCTGTCAATGCTGAATCTAAGACAAGTGTCTCACTATCCAAGGTGCTGGTCCATAATCTGTGCATAAAATGGACTAGTAAGGCTTTGTGTTAGAACATAAATGGGCCTATTAAAGCCTGCATGCCACAAGGGAGCATTTGGCGCTAACATTTGGAGGCTAATGGTTTTGCTTTGCAAAAGCTCCAGATTGTATCAGTTTACTTCTATAGTCCTCTGAACAGTTCCTCTGCTTAGAAGAGGATCAACATGAGTTACATTTTTTTTCTGACATTATGGAGCTAGATGGTGTTTCTACATTCAAAACGTGTTTCAGAATGCCAAAAAAGGGGATTGGTGTACGTATATTTCAAAAGAGAGTAGAGCAAATCATCCATCATGACCCTTTCCATAAGGTACATAATACTCTGCTGAACTTACATCTAAAGCCTTGTACACACAATCAGATTTTCGGATGACAGAAGGTCTATTTTTTTGTTGGATGCTTATCTCATGTGAAGAGCGTTCTAACAATATGAACATTTTGGTACGACCGAACTCAACGTCAGAAGTGATGTAATGTTTTGAATACTTTTGCATTTTTTTTTTGTTTCAGAGCATGCGTAGTCTCGGTCCTATGATTTTTTAAAACAAATTCTAGCCTGCAGATCCAGCTTTTGTCTGATTAAAAATCAAAATCCGCTGTGGAAAAGAGCATACCAACAGTAAGAATTTTGGATGACAGGCCGTCGAACGAAAATTCCTGTCCGAAAATCGGATCATGTGTACGAGGCTTAACATTCTGATTTGTATCAGCTAGACTTAGATAATGGTTTGCTTTAATACCTTTTGACTTTCATATTACATTTCATACAGTGCCATAAGGGGTGACCACCTGGAAACCAACCTACTTATTTTGTGTGCTATGCCACACAAAAAAGATTGATATCCACTGTCCACAGAAAGAAAATGCAAGAGGATTTTGATGGGTGTATATTAGAAGGTTCTTGAAAGCTTTCTACACCAATTCAGAAAATATAGGCTCATACTTTTTAAGAACACTTGTGGGTTACAAAAAAATGGCTTAACCCCAACTTTCCCCATATACTGAGACCAAAAGACAACCTAGCAGCTTGTCATTATTGGCATGCCAAAGTAAGGCCCAATGTGTGCAAATCAAGTCAGCCTGGGCAGGAATGTAGGGAGATATGGCAGTAAAATATAGTGCGCTATAGATAATAAAGGTACTACTAGTCATATATAGTTAATGTCTTGCTTTCATTTGTGACTTCTAATGATACACTATTGTAAGGTTGCATTTTTTCATTATATTATATTTATATTTTTTTAGATAATGGCAGCAAAAATAATGTCTATTAAATCTCTATCCAACTGTATTTTTTAAGAGTTTTGGCTTCCTATGACATAAGATATGGTTATCTGTGATCCATAGAATGAAACAGTGCACTATAACGCGGAGTCAGCTCTGTGTGCCTTCTGGAAAAAATACACAACTGAGCTCTAAAGATGATTCTGGTTCAATTTATGGGGCTTTCTACATTGTACCTACCAAAAGTAATATGCACTGTATATAATCATTGTGGAAAATTTTACTATGACTATACATGTTCAGTTTACACTTTAGAAGCAATGACCACATGTCTGATTGTCTGTTGGCTTTATGTAAGGTATTTGTGTATCTTCTCCCATTATCCTTAAATCATTCCCCACACACATTATCTGTCAGATGCATGCAATTTCAAAGTATTTGACAGATATTTGGAAAGGGTGTAAAGAGAGCCATTTTCAATTGGCTGTGTTAGAATTTGCTGCCCATCCCTGCCATCCCATACCACATATAAGCTTGCATGTTTACTTGGGTGCAATTTTGTGGCTAAAATGTTTCTAAATGACCTCTGTCCAAATCTTACAGAGATCTTAAGATTTTGCTATGACAGTATCATAGGTCAATTGGGAGTCAATAAAACAATAGGATCTGTATGATAGAGCTACGGCTGAACACACACAGGTCCCAGAAGACGGCGGGACCATTCAGAAAGTGCAGCGCGACTCACGCATGTGGAGTAGGAAACCGCCAAACCGGCAGTGAAGCCTGAAGGCTTCACTGTCGATTTCCCTTATTTACAATGCCGGCGCCTGCCCCCGAAGCCAATTGACGAATTGATCCTTGGACAGGTAAGTGTCCTTATATTAGCAGCAGGACCATGACACTACCTGCCTGGAGTTTGCATGTCCTCCCTGTGCCTGCATGGGTTTCCTCCGGGTACTCCGGTTTCCTCCCACACTCCACATGCTGGTAGGTTAATTGGACCCTGTCCAAATTGACCCTAGTATGTGTATTAGTATATGTATAAATGTGAGTTAGGGACTTTAGATTGTAAGCTCCTTGAGGTTAGGGACTGATGTGAATGTATAATGTATATGTAAAGTGCTGCATAAATTGATGGCGCTATATAAGTACCTAAAATAAATAAATATTAAAAATTAGCAGCTACAGTATTTGTAGCTGCTGACTTTTTTTTTTTTCCAGACTGGAGGTCTGCTTTAAAGCGGAGGTCCACCCAAAAGTGGAACTTCCACTTTAAGGGAAGGTGACACCCTGACATGCCACAATTGGCATGTCATTTATTTGGGGGGGGGGGGGAGACCCTGTTTTCACAGGTTCCCAGGTCCACTTCCTCTCCTGGCGCCACGTAGCCGGAAGGAAGTTCACCTTCCTCCGTCTCTCTCGGCGATATTCTGGGAAATGCCACAGGTCCCAGAAGATACGCCGGCCCTTCACAGCGTGCAGCGTGATTTGCGCATGCGCAGTGCGCCCGGCTTTGAAGCCAAAGCCAGGCGCCTACACTTGTGATGCCCGCGCCATATGGAGGAAGGGGAGAAGAGTGACACTGCGGGAGGCAGCATCGCTGGAGCCTGGGACAGGTGAGTGTCAAATTATTAAAAGTCAGTAGCTACACTTTTTGTAGCTGCTGACTTTTAATAGGGTGGAATTCCGCTTTAAGGCTGGATTCACACCAATCCGGTGCAAATTCCAGCCTGTTTGCTGCTGAGAACGATTGGAGCCGTGAGCAAGGGAAAGATCCCCGTTCAGTGTGGAACACATCTGTGGGGCAGATGCGTTCCCATTGAACTTAAAAGTTTTCTGTGCAATGCGGACTGCGAATGCACCGCACCTGTGTGAACCTGACACATTAAAACAATGTGTTTTCAAGTGTCATGCGAATTGTAAGCCACATCCAATTCACATAGGTGTGAACCCAGCCTAAGATACAAAATGAAAACTTGCAAATTCAGACTTTGCTCAGCTCATACACACAGTAAGTATTCAAATGAAAATAGAGGTATTTTGGATGTGGAAAAGCGTCGGGCTCAGTTCACATGGTGAAGTGGACATCTGGCACATTTTCAACGTCAAGCACCCAGCAACCACCAGGAAAGACACAGAAATGTTTGTTGGCCATTATGTACCACCAACACTTGAATGACTGAACGGAGGCTAAAACAACACAGCACTAAAACCTTTTTTGCCTCCACCACCATTGTGAATTTAGCCATAAAAAACAAAAATGTAACATATTGTGCCGGAAAAGTCCTTAGATGTGGTGGCTGCATAATTCTTTTTCAGGCTTTTTTCCCCTTGTTTTCATCTGTTGATCCCATGAAATTTAACTTGTCCATTGGTGGACTATAAACATTTATCTTCATTACACGGGGGATGAGGAGGTTAGTAGTTTACGCAAATACAATCACGTTGTTTGATGCCTCCAGGTTAGCTCACCAAAAGAAACAAGGACACTGCCTTTCTGGCAAGATCAACAGGGATCCTCTGTATTTAGTGAAAAATGTTCTTAACCTGAAAGAGAAAACGAATGCAACCAACACATATAAGCACTAGTAAGCTGCAGATCATTACATTTTGTTCTTGGGTTTAGATATCATTTTGGGGTAGCTGTGAATCAGGCAGTATAGTGGAATAAATAATGCCCATCGGGTTGTTTTGGTGTTATATATATGGCAGCCCCAGTGGAATTTCCTTGGTTTTACTCTTTAAAAAGGAGTAAGGAGTCCTAATGCACACTGTTAGTAAATGATATTTTCTGAGTTTCTTCCCTTTAGGTTGAGATAGACCCAGCGCTCCATCCACTATGTGTAGTTTAATGTCCCAGAATGGGTCACCTGTCATTTATGTCAAGTCTGCCTGAAGCTATGTGTTTTCACATGCAAACACTATAAAACATAATAATAGTTTTACACAACATGCTGCAATAAAATGAACAAAGGGTTGCTGCATTTAAAGTGTGGTAGGCCTTACATAAGAACTATACTAGCACAAAGCTCCGTACATATGGTGAAATGCTTCATTGACTTTTTTAAAAGTTATAATTAGGACTCCAGGATCAGTAGGTTATTTTTACAAAGACTGCTTGGGAAAATGACTGTTCTGCATGTGAAAGATGCGCTTTGCAGAAAATAGAAGATTGGACTGATAGATCCATGTTGGGATACTAATGTTGGGATACTAATAAAAAATATTAGTGTAAATGTGTTCAAGCCAGCAGCTGGTAAGACGTCTATCTGCTGCTTTAAAGAAGACTTCCAGGTTAGCTATAAATATAAATGATGGGTGGTGAGTAGATCATCAAAAGCACTCACCTGTATGGCTCCTAATCCATTGGCTGCAGTCTACTTCCAGGATCTGTGACCAACTTCATTTTGTCATCCCACTGACTAAAATGAAGATCACACTTGTTGAAGACACAATTAAATTGTCTCCAGGTCCCAAAAGTGAATCACAGCAATCAATTAGGGTAACTGAGAACTACAATTTATCATAGCCAGGGGCGTAACGGTAAGGGTTGCAATTGCAACCAGGGCCCATGCTCCAGGGGGCCCGTGTGCCTCCCTTGTACACCTGGATAGGAGGGATGGCGGGGGCGGCATTTAGAGGAACCATTCTCCTCCATGTTCCTCCTAATGAAGGAGATTGGTTCCTCTATATGCTGCCCCCACCGACCCTCCTATCCAGTTTACTTGTCTTCTGCTGTTCCCAGGGTCCCTGTGTCCCCCCACAGAGCTGCTGTCTTCCTCCCTCCTCTCTCCTGCCAGCTGCTGTAGAAGATGTATCATGATGCAGAGATGGGAACGGGTCGGTAAATTTGTCATTTACTGGCTCCTTCCTTTTCTGAATGGAAAGAGTCAGTGATTGGTACCAATTGGTTAATTCATAAATACATAGTAAACCGTTTTTACTATACTTCCATTTCTAAATGAATGGGAGGTTCAGTACTCAACTATTCCTGTCCATTCATTCTGTGCAGCTGAGGCTACACAGATGGAGATTGAGGGCTGAGGTTTGTTTAGACCCATGATATCTCATCAAAGCCCCCCAACAAAAATTGTAAAAAAAAAATGATAAAAATAAAATGAAATAAAATAAAAATTAAAAACTACTAACACCAGTGAGGGAACTATCAGGATTGCAAAGGTTGAAATTGGGACCGGGCCCTGGCATTTCACCACCATGGGGAGGCTTGAAGATGGCAGAAAGGGGGCCCGCTGCAGAACTTGTGAAAGGGTGACACTGCAGGACCGTAATAAAAAGAGCCGCAATGAGAGTAAAGAGCCCCAGGATCAGTGGGAAGAGGGAGGGCCCTGGCCACGGGTCAGGGGGGCCCTTCATAATTTCTTGCACCGGGGCCCTGAAGATTCTAGTTACGCCTCTGATCATAGCAGTACATTTTCTTTGTATTTGCTGCATTAAATGGTGACTGGGCTGGAAAGATCAACTTTCCAATTTATTATTCTGACTTCCCAGACTTGTCAAGGCATTCACAAGCATGGAACCCAAAAGGATAGAACTGTATAGAAATTGATGTGGTGGAATGGAGTTAGGTGGGGTTTGGTCATATTGCAGCAGTTTATACATATCCTGCTTTCCTATTTACAGATAGTGGGAGGTGGAAGGTATGTGTACAGTTGTACATCATTTATGTGAGGTTGCCACAGTAATCTACAAATTGTTAAGGCTAGGCGGCCATAGTGCTTGAACACCTAACCTATACAGCATGCAAATATTCACAACATTGATAATGTTTGCAACACAGCTGTGGACTATGTAAGATAATTCATAGAAACATTGCTGTTTGGCAGTCCTACTACTGAGACCCCCAGAAGGCAATAGCTTTTTGAACACATACTTCTTACCCTGCTTGTGTCTTCGGCCTTGTACACACAGGCTTCAGTTTACATATGAGTAGTGTGTTCAGCAATCAGTTACAAGGCAAATGCAAGGCTTTCAGCATGCTTCAAGCTGTGTTCTCAAAGCCTTGAAAGCAAACATCATCTGCACTTTTAGGATGTTCAATACAATTCGTAATGTGGGGTGTTGATTGTCACTGTAAACAAGCAGCTAGCAAGCATTCAAGAAACTGCAGCAATGTTTGAAACTTGTCCACAGCCTGCTGAAGCCTGCTAGCAGCAGCCAAAACATTCTGATTAATATTAATGTCTCTAAATGATAGCTGAAGGGTTCCTTAAAAACTGGCAGGAAAGTATTACTGACAGATTTGTAAAGGTGATGTGTGCTCTTATACAAGCTGATGCCTATGCGTACAAAGCCTTGGTCTGATGTCATTTCCCTATACCAGTATGTCCTGAGAGCACAGGATTCAATCCTGTTCATGTAATGTCATCTTAACTCAATCAGTATGGCCAGATTGTCTTTTAGGATTCCTGCAAATAAGATGGTTTCATTGAACACCCCTCAAATGTGCCACCTTGGACTGCCCCAATGTCCCGAGCAGGTGCGAAACTGACAATGTCACTTTAAATGTCTATGCTGAATCATGCTTTTACTTCTCTGTTCCACGAAAAGTGTATATGCTATAGTTTGTGTCATGACAATACAAGATGGAGAGTGGTAACCCTATCCTGGGGTGATCACACTGCCAGCTCATATCAGCTGGATAGAGATAAGGGAGATAATGACACCCCAGTGTTTGTACCTTGGCAGTCAGAGCTGGATTCCCAGCACTATTGCATGGAAAGTCTTGGAAAAAAAATGTCAGTATCTGTAGTGTAATTGTCATCATAACACCATAAGATCTGAAGGCTTTGACAGTGATAGTGAATTTTTAGGATTGTTACATTTTTTTAAGTAATACACTGCCTCTACCTGTAAACCATAAGACCATGTGTTGTATCTTGGCTCTGCTTTCTCACTCAGTTACCCATAAACAGCCCATCTGCCTTTAGTATTTTTTGCAGGCCGGTCAGGATAAGGCTGC
Organism: Glandirana rugosa; assembly: GCA_018402905.1. Taxonomy (NCBI): domain Eukaryota; kingdom Metazoa; phylum Chordata; class Amphibia; order Anura; family Ranidae; genus Glandirana; species Glandirana rugosa. Next base: position 148,518 of record BLSH010207037.1, read on the forward strand.
TTTTCTCCCACACTGCATTCTCGCCTCTTGGTGCTACCCGGAAATTTACACTTGGTGGCTGTGCCTCATGGCATGCACTGCCATGCAGGAGGAGTGTGTGTATGTGTGTTGGATGGGTGTGTGGAGAGGGATTCCTCTCAATAGCTGTCCTTGGGCCAGGGGCGGTTGCGTTGCCAGTTCCTGTCATTGTGGTTCTGCTCAGAGTCACGTTCCAGAAGGCGATCCTGAGAGTCATGGCCATTGGTATTGTGCAGTCCACTGTTGTGGTGCCGGTGAGGCTGGTACAGGTCCTGGTAGGCATCAGAGTATTCCTCCTCCATGTGGCGGGAGCTCCTCTGGGAAGAGGCCGTCCAGGTTTTACGAGAGGTTTCGCTTGCCTCATCTGACTGCATTAGGCTGTCACGTTCTAGAGGGGAGTGCTCACTGGCTCTATCCGAAAGAACTTGCTGGTTCTAGGAACAGAAAGAGAGAAAGTGTCTATATACATCAAACACACAAAAGCCTGAAAAATGTTAAAGTGCACACATCCTACTCAGAGAGATAGTCAGTCATTTTGTGTCTGTATGGTCAGTTCCAGAGGCGTAACTAGATCCTAGATCCCCTGGCCAGGGCCCTTCCCTCTTCCCACTGATCCTGGGGCCCTTTACTCCCATCGCGGGTCCCTTTATTACGGTCCCACCGAATAAACGAATAGTTGTGTACTGAGACTCCCAATCATTCAGAAACGGAAATATAGTAAAAACAGTTTACTATGCTTCAGTTATGAATGAAGCAATTGGTACCAATCACTGACTCTGTCCATTCAGAAAAGGAAGGAGGCGGTAAATGACAAATTTACCAATCCATTCCCATCTCTCCAGCATGGCACATCTTCTACAGCAGCTGGCAGGAAAGAGGAGGGGGAAGACAGCAGCTCTGTGGGGGGACCAGGGAAGCACACAGGGGCCCTGGGAACAGCAGAAGACAAGTAAACTGGATAGGAGGGGCGGCGGGGGCAGCATATAGAGGAACCAATCTCCTGCATTAGAAGGAAAATGGTGGAGATTGGTTACTCTAAATGCCGCCCCGCCATCCCTCCTAGCTAGGTGTAAAAGGGAGGCTCACGGGGGCCCCCTGGAGCACGGGGCCCAGTTGCAATTGCAACCCCTGTAATTACGCCCCTGGCCAGTTCTATATTTAGACATTATGTTGCCTTGAACGATAATGCTTTTTGAACAAGCTCTGTTCTTTGTGTTATGTGAGTATTTTAGTAAAAAAGTAATGATAAATTGCACTATTGGGGGTAGCATGTGGTCTGCTTTGCATGCAGAGCTGCTATTCAGTTTAATTGACCATCAGAAAAGAGGAAGAAGAGAGATTTTTATTTTTAACCATTTTGCACTTAGGCTTAAAGCAGAGTTCCACCCATTTAACAGTCAGTAGCTACAAAAAGTGTAGCTGCTGACTTTTAATAAACATACACTCACCTGTCTCCCAGTCCAGCGATGCGGCCGCTCAAAGCCTCGCTCCTCTCCCCCTCCTCTCCGCGGCACCGGCATTGCAAGTGTGGAAGCCTGGCTGTGGCTTTACAGCCAGGCACGCACTGCGCATGCGCGAGCCGCACTGCGCAATATGCAAGGCCGGGCAATCTTCTGGGACCTGTGACATTTTCCAGAAGATTGCAGGGAGGGAGGGAGGGAGGAGAGGTGAACTTTCTTCCTGGGTGGAAGGGGGAGCTGGGTACCTGTGAAAACTAGATACCCCCCCCCAAAAAAAAAATGACATGCCAATGGCCTGTCAGGAAATCACCAGTACTTAAAGCGGAAGTTCCACTTTTGGGTGGAATGCAGCTTTAAAGTGTTACAAAAGGCAAAATCAGACATGGCACATATGATGAAGTCTGCCATTAGCAATGAAAAAGCAATCTTTGTCTTTCTTGAGTCCTATTATTTTTCCATTTCCTTTAACAGACCAAGCTGTGCAGCAAAAGTGGCAGTTGGAGGCTCCTGCTGCTGTCAATAAAATCCTGTGTGGAAGTAAGGGGGATGCGGGGTCGAGTCAATGGACACACATAGCCTGGCTCAGGAGCAAGCCCCCATGTCTGCCTCATAGCAAGTGGCTTGCTATAGGGGTAGACACATAAGAGGATAGTCCTGAAGCACCAGCGGGGGACCCCAGAAGAGGCGGTTCAGGACTGCTCTGTGCAATACCATTGCACTGAGCAGGTAAGTATAACATATTTATTATTTTAATAGAAAAAATGATTTGCCTTTACAATCACTTTAAGACAGATAGGGGTGCTAACAATGGTCAGTTTTTGCTCATTTACATAAAACCTTTATCCCAAAAGGAAAAAAAAAATTGTTGCTGTAACTGTTTTAGCTGGAGATCAACCCTAGTTTATTGGTCTCTTATGTAAAGTCCATCTGAAGCTACTAGTCCATATAATACTACCCTCTCCAGACAGTGCTGCTGTCTAGGGGCATCTCCCTTGCTTCCCCACACTAAGACACAAAGGGGTTTAATTACTAAAGGCAAATCCACTTTGCACTACAATTGCACTGCAAGTGTATGTGGAAGTGCAGTCGCTGTAGATCCAAGGGGGACATGCAAGGAAAATAAAAAACAGCATTTTTGCTTGTACATAATTGTTTGATAAAATCAACAGAGCTTCTGCTGATTTCAGATCTTCCCCTCAGATATACAGCGACTGCACTTCCAATTGAACTTTCAAGTGCACTTGTAGTGCAGAGTGGATTTGCCTTTAGTAAATCAACCCCAAAGTGTGTTACTCGCCACAGGTGAAAATAAAATAAAAATCCTACTAAACAGAAAAACCAATGCAGCCACCATATCTAAAGATTGATAAGCTGCAATATATTACATTTTTTTCTTTTGTGTTGAGATACACTTTAAAGAGGAAGTAAACTTCCCTCTAATGTTTGTACCTATAGGTAAGCCTATAATAAGGCTTACCTGAAGGTACTGTAAATATCTCCTAAACTTGCACCGTTTAGGAGCTTTGTACTGTATACTGCGCCAATGACGTCTTTGGCGCATGCACTCTGAAGGAACAGCCGCCTGTGCCATTTCTTCAGAGTCCTGTGCCATGACATCACGCGGCTCTGGCCAATCACACAGACAGACCCGGAAGGAAGATGGGTGAAGATGGATATGGCCTCCAGTGGGGACGACAAGGGCTTTGTTTACAAGTAAGTTTCACATAATGTGCTAGTATGCTATGCATACTAGCACATTATGCCTTTACGTTGCAGGTGACCAAAAAAAAAAAGAGGCAGTGTATACTTCTTTAAAGCTTAACTCCAACCTTATCTTTTTTCTTCTACATTTGTAATATCATGTTACACATGCATGGTCTGTTTGTTTGCTTTTAAATAATTTTGTCCTTTCCTCCCTCCGTAGTTAGTGGATGCTTTATGAAGTTAGCCCCACCCTTCTTCATGCTTTAGCCTCCATTCAGCACATGTACTGTATTCTGCTGGAGCTAGGCACACTATGATTTTTTTTATCTCATCTGATGTTCGTTTGTTATGATTTGCACAAGTTTTAGATTAAAGCTTTCTACGATCAGCAAATTGTCATTTGGATTGAACCACTGTTTGTCAAGAAGTTACTGAGACAATCTCACCACAATTGGATTAGTTATAGGGATCACACTTTCAGTGCTTAGATTACAGAAGAAAGGGAGCACTCTATAGAGCAGGGTTTCTCAACCAGGATTCTGCGGAACCCTAGGGTTCCTCCAGAGGTTTCCAGGGGTTCCTTGAGCAATGGTCAATTTCTACCTCTCAGATAAATTCCCAATGATACTATTGATCTTTTTAGCTATCTGTAAGGAGGTAATTCTTTCCAATAACCACAAGTGTAAGGAGCATTCTTCCCATTGACCATCACACTAATGTATCATGAGTTGTAGATTTTTAATTTTTAGCAGGGGTTCCCCGAGACCGGAGAATTATTTCAAGGGTTCCTTGATGTTGAAAAGCTTGAGAAAGGCTGCTATAGATCAAGACTGGCTCTCCCACTGCGGTTATTTCATTTTGATAGCTTGCCCCACTGACTGTCAAAATACCCAAACAGTGGCTGCATCTGATTCTGTTGCTGTTCAGCAGGCAGTTTTTCTCCTATTTTCTTTGATTTTTCAATTGAAGGATGTCAAGCAGGAGGGAGGCAACATAGCTTTCATATAAATACATTACACTCCAGCTTTAATTATGAAAGCTTATTTGACAGTTTACTTCACCAATGTAATTGTGTAATTGTAAATGTTCATCACTCCTATACACATAGGCCATTATATACCAAAGGAAAAGCTGCACTCCGCTAATGTCTTCATAGGCAAAACTTTAATCAGATAAAAATCTTCAGCACATGGTCCCTTCCTAGCAAACAAAGTAAATTGTCTTGACTTTGCGTTGGGACTGCACTGGGCACAACAGCCTGGCACAGCCCAACACAAATAGTGTGAATGGGCCCTAAAGAGTTATAAAAAAGACTGACAACATTTACCAGCACAGATAAATGAACCACTTTGGATGAGTCAGAACTCAAGGCAGATTGGGCTGATTCATCAAGTAACCTTGTGAAGTGATCCATTTTTCTATTACTTGCTTATCTCTATACATCAGCATGGAAACTCAATTCATATTCTTGAAGGCTCTTTCAGATGGAAGGCAGTGCCTACTGCCCTGTTAAAAGTGATCTGCATTGAAACTGTTTTGCAGAAGGTGGTAGAGCAGTAGCTGCCAAGTGTTCAGGAGGTTATCATACTGCCTACTGAATGTATTTTGTTTTTTATGCAAAGGGGATGTGTATTAAAATACTGCACCACAACTGCATTTTGGTTCATGGTTGCGTTGCACTCCCATTGACCTTAATGGGTGCCGCCTGTCAAATTCTGCAAGATGGATTAACATTGCCGCAACCATAACTTTACATCCCCTGATTGGTTGTTACCCATCATATATACTGTATGTCTGGTCCCTCTTTTTCCAAGTTCTCTTTATTAAACCCAGGTTCAATGTTATCAATTAGGGTCCTCATACTGTTTCTCTCTCTTATTTTTTAGGTTATTAATACCAGCTCTGGAGAATGCTATGATATTAAAAGTTGGCGGTACCTGTAAACCGGGGATGGCAGTGGGTGGTGTCATTAGGTTCTGGCTAGTGTGTTGGTGCGAAGGGTGATGTGTAGCTTTCCAGTACACCTCCATATATTCTGCAAGGTGCTCACAGGCATCTTCTAATTGATTCTCATCCAGTATGACATCAAACATTTCCTAAAAACAGAATAACGAAGAATGTTACCAAGGTAATATATTAAAGGGAATGTACATTGAACATAGTCTTGGCCACTAGTGAAAGCTCTGTATTTAACTCAACCTGCCTCTCCCTTCCAGTTTACAGTTCAACATGATACAGTTAGATCCTCTAAACTCATCACTATCCAAACCTCAACTATGTACTATTTTTTTAGTCCAGTCCGCTGTAAGTTGGGTCATTTCCTGCTCTGCATTACCCTTACAGAGAAGAGCGGGATGCTGGTGATCTCAGTGCCATTATATGGATACTTGCCCATATTTAGCGAATGTTATTCACTAAATATGGGCATGTATCCATATATGGCCACTGACGTTATCAGCATCCCTCCCCTTTGTAAATATGTGGCAGGGTATGACCCAGCCAACAGCTAATTGGACATGAAAGTAGAACAAAGTGGAAGTTCAGATAGAAATACATTTGGCGGGTGTCTACTTACATTTCAACTTCAGTATGAAAATATCTATTATCTATTACCCCCTCTGATTCTTCGTGGATGGCCCATTGAAGCCCATTGATGATGCCACAGCTCCAGGCTTTACCAACCATAGTTGAGCACTCTCTCCTTTCCCCTGCAGCTGCTGCTAACACAGGGGAGATCATATGACCGGACTGGAGTGCCCTGAAAATAGGTCAGTATATACACGTTTCTTACACGGGTTAGTAAGCAAAGGTGTTAAAAGGTGGCAGAGGACAGTTTTAAGAGTAGTTAGGGTTATCCCAGAATTCCACTTTAAATGGAGATTTCATGTCTCATCCTATTGCAATCTCTTTAGCTCAATCTTACTTTCCACCAACTTCAGAGAAGAACTACTAGGAAGCTGATCATAAAGGGTCATATAGCTGTGCGTACCTCTTTTCTGGTTAACTTCTATTCTTTTCCTGCTTTTTTAATCACAGTTTTAAAAGCATTATCAAAGATTTTATTTATCAAGTTCTTTGACCCTCCTGCAGTTCTCTGCAGGTTGTTTTTAGACCCCATTTACTGAAATATGACAAAATATTAAGGAACCATGTAGTGTGGATGAGTATAAAAATGATGCTTAATTCATGCTTATATGGGGTAATGTTTGAACCATAACAAAAATAACTAGTAATAAGCAATAAATACAAAATTATAAAAAGTTTATTGATGCACACCTTGACAAACTCCATGTGAAAGTGGACAAAACGGTCAGTGTAAGCTCCCCCATGTGTGCACATGAGACCCACAACCCTTCAGGGTTCCCGGTAGATGATGGGAACCACCATGGTGTTCAGCCCTCCATACTCAGCAGAGACAACATGATGATACAGTGCTGTTGCATCCAGTGAGCACAGAAACTTGATACACAGGTCTATGGCATAGGACTTTATCTCATTGATAACCAAAGAGAACTACGGTATTGTGAGTATGATTTGTATACAAGTAACACTGGTAGAGATTTACTAAAACTGGAGCACTGGAGAATCTAGTGCAGCTGTGCATGGTAACCAAATTCAGCTTGTTCAGTTAAAGTGTTACTAAACCCACAACAGTAAAATCAGTCTGTATATGCAGCATAGCTCGCTTTTTATACTCACTGTGGAACTTAAGGGTTAATCCTCTGAATTGTGTAAAAAGGCTGTTTTATCCTGTATGCCATAGATCCTTCCTTCCTGCACTGTCTATCTGTGAAAGAGCAGCTAACGCAGACAGGGAAGTCCACCTACACATGCTCAGTTGTATCTTTTATGCTGTAGAGAACATGTACTTGTTCTCAGAGATAGCCAGGTCACATGATATTGACATCACACATGTGGGCGTGTATAAAGGCTGTAGTGGAAATCTCCTCCTACTTGAACTCTCAGCATGAGGAAACTATGCAGGTTATCATGTAACCGTGGTATACAGATCCTCCAAAAAGGTATATAGTGGAAGTATTTTAATGTAAAAAAAAAAAGATTTATAAGCTGTGGGCACTGTGGGGGCAGATGAACTAT
>BLSH010207037.1:156944-200309 GCA_018402905.1 Glandirana rugosa
TGAGTGTCTAGGGGCAAGACGTCCCAGAGTCCTTGCTAGCGCCCAGCGGTCGTCTGTAGTTCAGGTGGGGTGGGTGACTAACCGAGGGGGCGATCGGTCACTCACGTACTCGCGCGGGTGTGGTGTGCAAGGACGCTGGCGAGATGTCGCCCGGTGGGACTGGAGGCCGGAGAAGAGCGGCGGAAGGCGGCGGGAGGGGGGGGGGCGTCCCCTCCCGCCTCCTGGGGTAACAACCGAGCGGCTCCCGAGCCGAATCGGTCATTACCCCTGGATAGCCGACCGCGTGCTCTAAAAAATGATACCGGGATATAGCCTGCAGGTGCAGGCTATGTCCCGGTACAGCCGCTCAAACCCGACCGCCGCCTAATTACGGCGCTGGTCGGGAAGTAGTTAACCACTTGCCGGTTGGCTTGTTCCCGCAAATCGCCGTAGCTGTAGAGCGGTCGCAGGAACGTGTGGTGTGGGCGCGCTCATGCACTCACTGGCTAGCGGGGGAGCCAATCAGTGGGTGGGGTGGACTTGATGTCTGCTGGCGACCCGCGATCGTTCCTGAGACCCTGCAGAACGGGGATCTGTGAGTGTAAACAAACAGTTCTGATGGGAGAGGAGAGATATTGTTTGTTCCCAGTAAATGGGAGCAGCGATCTCTCTCCTCCCCCAGTTATCCCAGCCCCCATATAGTTAGAAACACCCAAGAGGGAACACATTTAACCCTTTGATCGTCCCTAGTGTTAGCCCTTTCCCTACCAGTGACATTTATACAGTAATCAGTGGCTATTTATAGCACTGATCGCTGTATTAATGTCAGTGGTCCCAAAAAAACTGTCAAAAGTGTCCAATCTGTCCGCTGCAATATCGCAGTCCCGCTGAAAAACCTAGATCGCCGCCATTACTAGTAAAAAAAATAATAATAATAAAAATGCCATAAATCTATTCCCATAGTTTGTAGACGCAATATCTTTTTGCGCAAACCAATCAATATACACTTATTGCGATTTTTTTTACCAAAAATATGTAGAAGAATATATTTTTTTTTTACATTTTTTTTATTTATTATAGTAAAAAGTATAAAATATTGTTTTTATTTCAAAATTGACGCTCTTTTTTTGTTTATAGAGCAAAAAATAAAACCCGCAGAGGTGATCAAATACCACCAAAAGAAAGCTCTATTTGTGGGGAAAAAGGGACGTCAATTTTGTTTGGGTATAGTGTCGCGCGATCGCGCAACTGTCAGTTAAACGACGCAGTGGCGTATCTCAAACAAATGGCCTGGTCAGGAAGGGGGGTAAATCTTCTGTAGTGGTTAATATAGCGCCAATAGTTTGTGCATGTATAAGGTTTAAACCAACCTACTCACTTATAAAATACACTAAAATCATTATGACCTTTCCAATTTAAAGGTCAAGTTATTCCTAGCAATGAAGAGCTGTAAGATGGTATATGAACATATATAACCCAAGTTATAACTTACTTTTTGGAATGTCACATTCTCCTATAGAAAAAGTTGAAAACGCATCTCTTCCCACCTCTAATAAACGTTTACTTTATAACAGCTCACCCCCCACAGTTCTTACCTTTTGCATCACTTCCTTCCTTTTAGATTGTAAGCTCTAATGAGCAGTGCCCACCTGTATTGACTTTTTTTGTAACTGTATTGTCTCCCTCCATTTTCTAAAGCATTGCACCAACTGCTGGTGCTATATAAATCCTGTATAATAATAAAAACTATTCCATGCTTACTAGCTATACAGCACAATAGTGGTCATATTACTAAATGACATAAACACATTGCTTTCTTACCGGAGGACACTGCATCAATTTCTCAGCAGCCAACATCTGGACGTTGAGGTGTTTGATCTGTGATTTCCCCCTGGATTTTATTAGTCGCTGCAGCACCTGGAAGAAATGCCCACACATCTCCCCTGAAAAATGTATACATTTCTTTGGCTGAAAGTAAGCAGCTGTATAGTATAAATTCTTTTATGTTTACTGTACTTTTTAGTAGTAATGTATATTTTCCCTTTTCAGGTAAAAAAAATTGAGGAGTATAGTAATGGCAGTCTCCGTATATCTTAAAGTGTCCTTTTAAATGAAAATTAGTTTAATGTACTTCCCGAGTCTCTTTGAAAGTCGCCACCTGACCTGATTATACTTATTCTCACTGCCTGCTGTTGCTCAGTTGCACCGTTAAATACCCAATGTTTCTAAAAGGGGTGGGGGGATGGTGAGTATAAGTAGGTCAGGGGTGTGCATGCATTAAATACAGCAATATGTAGAATATCTATGAGACACAGGTTATGAACATAGGGGTAGCAAATTTAACTGCCCTCATGCACAATATAATTTCAAACTATACATAGAAACCAATAAATATTAAAAAGATTAATTCTTTTACATGTACAGTAAAGACTATGGGGTTTATTTACTAAAGGCAAAAAGACTATGCAAATTGCAGTAGCCCTATGAAAGTGCTCCAGAGCTTAGTAAACAAACAGAAGCTCAGTGGAATCAATAACTGTAAGCGCAAAAGACAGTGCAAACATATAAACATGTAAATGGATAATCATATATAGTCCATAAGTCCATATAAAGTCAGTGATAGGTGGCTAGTGGTGGCAGCTGTCCTAAGAGAAAGCCAACTCTGTAATTTGGGATGAGAAAGCGGAAACACAGGAAGCGCCACCTGAGTGTAGTATTTACAACATGGTTTAAAGATTGGGTTTACTTCCTCTATATTCCCCTGTAAACTAGAAGCATAATGCATTGCATAGTAGCCCATTATGTGCCACTTACCTGCAAACGAAGCCTGCGGCATCCAGAGATGTCCCCGTTCCAGGCCGCGTCCAACTTCTGCCCCTCTTCCTTCCGCGGCCGCGACTCCGGCTCTGTGACTGGCCGGAGTAGCGTGACGTCACTCCCGCGCGTGGGAGCCACCAGTCACGGCACAGGGTCAGTGGAGAAATGGCACGGAGGCCACTTCTCCACTGCACATGTGCCGACATGACGTCGGCACATGCAAAACACTGCATATCTCCTGAACCGTACAGGTTTGGGAGATATGCAGGGTACCTACAGGTAAGCCTTACTTTAGGCTTACATGTAGGTTAAAATGGTTGTCACAGGTTGACAACCACTTTAATGACAAGATACACGGTAACACTCACAAGATTAGAATAAAAAACAGGCTCATCGGTAGATTGGATCAGCCAGGTCTCTTCTAGCGTCAAACAATAGCACGCATGCGTCGCTGGGATGGCAGAGGGTCCGCTGCATGTCCTGTGGCCACCAGGAAGTCAGCTGGAACCAGCGTGGAATGCAGGGAAGTAACGTCACGGGAAGCGGGGAGGCATCTGGGAGAGCTGTACCGATCAAACAGAAAGGTAGGCTACGCGCTCGGAGCTTCAGCTCCTTCTACAGGCCTGGTGGCCACAGGACAATGAGCCTGTTTTTTATATCAATCTTGTGAGTGTTAACGTGTATCTTGTCATTAAACCGTTTTTTAAATACTACACTCAGATGGCGCTTCCCGTGTTTCCCCTTTCTGAAAAAAAAACAGAAGCTCTGCTGACTTCCATCATCCAATCATGTCCAAGCAAAAATGCAGTTTTTTTATTTACCTTGCACGTGATTGGGTAATCTTGCAAAAGGAAGCCTTATCTCATTTACTAAACTCTGGAGCAACTACACTTGCAGAGGGCAACTTTTTTTTTGCTTTAGTAAATCAACCCCTATACATTCTCTTTGGGTCTTTAGGAATATATAAAAATTATAAAACACCTTGACCTATCTACCCAGTACATACGTTGCTCCCAATGGAAAACACAATAACTCTGCCTGGAGGGCACCATTGCCTGAGGAAGCCACTTCAGCTACCCCTCTGCTTACCTTAGGAGAAGAAACTTTGACAAAGACGATGATGGGTGCCAAGGATGTTTTGGACAGTTGAGCCGGATGATTGATTGTATCCGCATCTAGAATAACTAGCTGGAGAGTCTTGGCAAGTTCAAATATCCTCTCAATTTCACTTTGTACCTCCGCTGTGTAAGAGAAAGTTTCCATTATGGAACACATCTACTGTAATATTGAATATATTTGTGCACTCGCGCCAAACTGATTGGGGTGTAGTAATAAATATAAATTAATTGTGTGACCTGCTGCTGTGTAAGGTTACTCAAAGAACCAATGAAGTGAAAAAACAAATAAAACAGCACTGGTATACCCCTATTACCCTTAAATATATACTTTTATTGGGTAACCAAATTATGCAGTGAAAAAATGCAGTGAAAGAATATAGTGAAAAATGCTAGTATTAATAAACAGTAATTGGATAGTCCATAAACAGTGAATATGGCTACTAAAGTGCTAATAGTGACTTAACGTGACTTTCAAAAGTGTAATCCTCTAATCTTAGTAGTGCAATCAATTGTCCTTAAAAGTGCTCAGTGTTTTGTGCTTCATCAACAGAAGTGATCCAGGTTCATCTGCTTAGATTTCACTCCGAAGGTGCATCTCACGCACCAGATACCTTGGACTTGCTAACCATACGGCTAGACCAAGTCAAAAAGGCATTTAGGTCACTTGGAGGGACCTTTCCCTCAGGGGTTGATGGTGATGAATTCTTCCGGTGTCACAGGATTGGAGGATTGGTATCTTGTGAAGGGAGGTAATCACAGAAAAGAACTCCACATGGCGTGATATCGTTTAAAAATGTATTTGCTTATAGGCTAAAAATATTTTTAAAAAACATTTGCTAAAGCTTTTCAGATCGTCCTATAAGAAACCCCCTTTGTTGTGGGAGGTCATGTCCATTCGGTATATATCCCCGGTGTTCGTTTCTCCCTCAGGGGCTCTGGAAGCGTGCGCGGATAGTAGCTTAGCTTAACGATTACCTTCCTTCACAAGATACCATCTCCAATCCTATGACACCGGAAGGATCCATCACCATCAACCCCTGAGGGAAAGGTCCCCCCAAGTGACCTAAATGCCTTTTTGACTTGGTTTAACCCTATGGTTAGCAAGTCCAACGTATCTGGTGAGTGAGATGCACCTTCGGAGTGAAATCTAAGCAGATGAACCTGGATCACTTCTGTTGATGAAGCACAAAGCACTGAGCCACTTTTAAGGACAATTGATTGCACTACTAAGATTAGAGGATTGCACTTTTGAAAGTCACGTTAAGTCACCGTTAGCACTTTAGTAGCCATATTCACTGTTTATGGACTATCCAAGTACTGTTTATTAATACTAGCATTTTCACTGTTATTTCACTGCATTTATTCACTGCATAATTTGGTTACCTACAAAAGTATATATTTAAGGGTAATAGGGGTATACCAGAGCTGTTTTATTTGTTTTTTCATCTACTGTAATATGGCTTAGTGAAATATATACTCCATCTATAAGTTGTGACTGAAGCTTTGATCATATTTGCACTACTAAAGTGGAAATGTAAACAATCCTATCCACTGCACATGTCCTGAAGGAAAATGCCAGGCAAGTAAGAATATAAAATGCATTGGGTTCAGTCTTCCGATCAAATCCAGCAAGTTTAGCAAAGAGGAGCACATCTTCATCTTAGTTTGTAGTGCTGCATGTGACAGAGATAGATCTATCAAGACCAGGGCTCTCCAAACTTTATAAACAAAGGGCCAATTTACTGTCCTTAAAACATTAGGGGGGCCGAACTGTGGTCAGTGGAGGAACAAAACGTCTTATCAGTGGGAGTAAACAATGCCCCATCAGTGACATTAGGGGGAGGAACAGTGTCCCATCATTGGTGTAAGTGAGAGGAATAGTACCCTATCATTGGTGTCAAAGGGGGGGAATAGTGCCCCATTGTTGGTATCAATGGGAGGAATCATGCTGTATCATTGGTGGCAGTGGGAGGAATAGTGTCCCATCTTTGTTGTCAGTAGGAGGAATAGTGTTCCATCATTGGTGTCAGTGAGAGGACCAGTGCCCCATTGTCAATGTCAGTGGCAGGAACTCGGTGTCAGTGGCAAGAACTATACCCCACTGTTGCTGACAGTGGGGGGAATAATGCCTGAAGGACCCGATAAAAGCAAGCAAAGGGCCACATCCGGCTTCGGACTGCAGTTTGCAGACCACTGATCTAGACCATTAAAGAATTTATACATCTGACATAACATTATACTTAATACAAGGGAAGAATAATAGCTAGAAACAGAAAAGCTGTATTGATGATCACTACTGTTCCCCCTGTTATAAATGTCCAGTGTTCCAGCATACCTCCCCAACGGAAATAAACTTGTACAGTGGGTATAAAAACTCTACACACCCTTGTTAAAATGTCAGGTTTTTGTGATATTAAAAAATTAGACAAAGGTAAATAATTTCAGAACTGTTCACACCTTTTAATGTGACCCAAAAACTGTACAACTTAGTTGAACAACAAACTGAAATCTTTTAGGCGGAGGGAAGTAAAAATACAAAACTAAAATAATATGGTTGCATAAGTGTACACATCCCTAAACTAATACTTTGTTGGAGCACCTTATGATTTTATTACAGCACTCAGTCTTTTTGCGTATGAGCCTATCAATCAGCATGGCCTATCTTGACTTGGCAATATTTGCCCACTCTTCTTTGCAAAAACACTCCAAATCTGTCAGAATTTGAAGGTATCTCCTGCTCACAGCCCTCTTCAGATCACCCTACAGATTTTCAATCAGATTCAGGTCTGGCCTCTGGCTGGGCCATTCCAAAACTTTAATTTTCTTCTGGTGAAGCCATTCCTTTGTTGATTTGGATGTATGCTTTGAGTCGTTGCCATGCTGAAAGATGAAGTTCCTCTTCATGTTCAGCTTTCTAGCAGAAGCCTGAAGGTTTTGTGCCAATATTGACTGGTATTTGGAGCTCTTCACAATTCCCTCTACCTTGACTAAGGCGCCCGTTCCAGCTGAAGAAAAACAGCCCCAAAGCATGATGCTGCCACCACCATGCTTCACGTATGGTGGTTCTTTTGGTGCTGTGCAGTGTTGTTTTTGCGCCAAACACGTCTTTTGGAATTATGATCAAAAAGTTCAACCTTGGTTTCATCAGACAATAACACATTTTCTCACATGCTTTTGGGAGACTTCAGATGTGTTTTTGCAAAATTTAGCCGGGCTTGGATGTTTTGCCACCGTATGAAAAATACAGGAGATTGTTGTCACATGTACCACACAGCCAATACTTGCCAGATATCCCTGCAGCTCCTTTAATGTTGCTGTAGGCCTCTTGGCAGCCTCCCTAACCAGTTTTCTTCTCATCTTTTCATCAATTTTGAAGAGACGTCCAGTTCTTGGTAATGTCACTGTTGTGCCATATTTTCTTCACTTAATGATGGCTGTCTTCACTGTGTTTCATGGTATATCTAATGCCTTGTAAATCCTTTTGTACCCTCCTGACTGATACCTTTTAACAATGAGATCCCTCTGATGCTTTGGAAGCTCTCTGCAGACCATGGCTTTTGCTGTAGGATGCGACTAAGAAAATGTCAGGAAAGACCTACTAGAACAGCTGAACCTTATTTGGGGTTAATCAGAAGCACTTTAAATGATGGCAGGGGTGTACTGACTCCTATTTAACATGAGTTTGAATATGATTGCTTAATTCTAAACACAGCTACATCCCCAGTTATAAGAGGGTGTGCATACTTAAGCAAACACATTATTTTATTTTTTTTACTCTCCCCCTAAAAGATTTCAGTTTGTTTTTCAATAGAGTTGTACAGTTTATAGGTAAAATTAAAGGTGGAAAAGGTTCTGAATTTATTTATTGTCTCATTTTTTTACCTCACAGAAACTTGACATTTGAACAGGGGTGTGTAGACTTGACTTTTTATATCCATTGTATATTCAGCCAAACATGTATGCTCATGGAGTGCTCTGCAGACACTTTTCCCTGAAAGAGGATTGGATAATTTCTGCCAACCCATCTAACCCTTCTATATCCACCCATACAGGGCTATTCAGTAAAGCAATACACTGATGAACTCAAAACAACCAAGCTAAAGTAATCTTAATTTACGTGACTTCATTAGGCTGGTATCTGATTGGTTGCTAAACGTTACCGTGTTCCGCACATCAACATTACTCATTGCTTCCCCTTAAGGAATATGCCCAACTTTTGATGTATAAAGTAAAATGAGATATTTTAACAGTTCAAACAGAAGAAAACCATGCTCTTTGTGTTCTCACCAATGCTGGAGCGGGTGCTTGAGCGTTCAATGATGGCTCTCCGTCCTGGGTTATTAAGTACTGAGCGCTTGGCTAGAGACAAGTCAGCTGTTACCCGAGTAATAGAGATCCTGTAAAATACATAATGAATATAACACACATTTATTACACTATAAAAACATACATTATATATTGTAATTTTATTGTTTTCTGTTGCCTTACCCTATTGGTTGTATATTGTATTCCAAGAATAGGATTAAAAAATTGTATGTATGGGTATAGATTCCTTTCTTATAATACAGAGTATGACATTTCTAAATCTAACTGAACAATAAACAAATTAAATTTTGCATACTCCCTGTCGTTTTAGTGTGACAGTCTCTGCCCAGCTTAACAGTCTACCCTCCTTGCACCTATAATGCCTATCACATGGAACAAATCCACCCTAGTAACTTTGTTGACATACATTATAACAGAAATTACTATTCTTGTTCTGTTATTGGGTCATTAACTGCACTGACTGGTATATGACCAGTAGCTTCTCCCACTTCAATGTTTACACTCTCACTGTAAGTGGTATATTGACCAGGCAAAAGCAATGCATCAGCAAAATAAGAATAAACCCATACTATGCAATTTAATAAGAAAAGACATTAGACACCATTCCTATCACATGGAACAAATCCACCCTAGTAACTTTATTGACATACACTATAACAGAAATTACTATTCTTGTTCTGTTATTGGGTCATTAACTGCACTGACTGGTATATGACCAGTAGCTTCTCCCACTTCAATGTTTACACTCTCACTGTAAGTGGTATATTGACCAGGCAAAAGCAATGCATCAGCAAAATAAGAATAATCTCATACAATGCAATTTAATAACAAAATACATTAGGCACCAGTAATGTAAGATCTTCTTGGTAAAAAAAAATACACTCTAAGTTATGCTTTAAAATGCATGTGAACTGGGACACATTTAATACCTTAATAAATGAATTTAGAGTTTTACATAATTGGTACTTAATACCATTTTTTCCTATTAACTGCCAAGTAATATTTCGTTGGGCACCTAAACAAACAAATATTTAAGAACTAAATGGATGAACAAGGGTTACAACTACAGTTTACATACACAGTTTAAGTTCTGAATGCACCAGAAATACTGATATTGTTTCCTAGTTCTGTCCTGCCCAGTTATGCTAACCTTAGCAGGAAGCATAGCAAGGGCAGCTTCATAGAGTACAGAAGGGACAAGGGGTGCAATATCAAAATGAAAGAAAGAAACACCAAGCAAAAATGTTTAACAATAATGAAGTAAATCTGAATAGTAATGAAACAGAGGGTGAATTAAAGGTTCTGTGCCCAGGATGAAGAAAATGGTCACACCCCTGAGGAGTCATGAAAATAGAATAACAAGGATATTAATATTTGCATGTGTGCTCTGCAGTTTTAGGCACGGTACACCATGAAAATAAGCTTCTTTTTATAGACGGATGTAGTGTTTCTAGAATAATGTGTCTGTTACAGTGCTCAGTTGAAGGGAAATGCACTTGACCAGAAGGTGTGGGAGACAGTGTCACAATGCTCCTTTATGACATCCATTCAATAAAATCAGGCTGCATGGGTTGTGCTGTCTCTATCAATTCCTTAACAGAAGAAGATAGCTTTATATATCAGTAGCGATATATCATTCCGTTGAATACAGGATTATGTTAGGTGTAAACCCACTGACTTTTCTGCCTCATTGAGCACTAACAATCCTAGGGCAGGCATTATAAATGTGTAACCAGCTGATTTAATGGAACACTTCTATTACTACAAGACATTTGACGATAATTGTTCATTAAGGAATGCCATCAATGATCCTTATACTACCAAAACAGTAATAACATTGATAAGTACATAAAATATAAAGTGGGCATGAGAATTTGGTGCTGTGATATCCAGGCTTATCAGAGGGAATGATGAGAAAGTAGGAAAACATATCCAACTTGGTAATAAACTCTTCACGCCACTTGGATGCCTCATGGCTAACTGTTGTGGCCATTCATACAGCATATGCCAAGCAATTACCTAAAGAACCTGTTGCATTAGAGCAAACATAATCTAGTATCTGGTTATTCGATAAATCAATGTAGCAAGATATAATGATGCACAATAGATTGTAACCCATATTTAGCTGTTCCATTTTTGAATAAATGTCTATTCATTAACTTTCATAACAGCCAAATCAGAAATGCCACCCTTTCTTGCATCAACCAGCCTAAGAACAGACTGCTGTCTGGTTCAAGCACTCAGAAAGCAAGATCCACAAATCTGGAATATAGAGATGTTTAAAAGATAAGACTGTCTCACCTGCCGTCAAATCTGTGCTTCATGAAGTCAAAGAGGGCTTTCTGCATCATGTCTGTCACCTGGAAGAGGAAACAAGAAATGCTGCTAGGATTTTGCTAGTAACTGCACATTGGATCTACAGATAACCAATCGTCAAGTTAAGTCCAAAAAAAAGGGACATTTTAGCAGGCAGTCTACAGAGTGTATTTATGAAGACTGCATTAAGGGTTACAGGGCAGTGGCCAGTCTGAATTTAAATTAGCAAGACATTTGGAGAATTGTCAGCTTATAATAGTATGCATTTTTGTGCCGCAGACTGCAACTGCCATTTGGCTCAAAAGCCATGATTTCTTTTGCATCAATATTTCCTGGAGGTAATTTCCTTGTCATAGTCTTAACTATTTCACTCACTGCAACAAAGACTAACCTACTATGGCACAAGTACTTTTATTTTAGCTGTGTTGTGTGCCACACAGGCAGGTCAAATAGCACCCATACTGCAGCTGAGCCCCACAGAAGAATGACATATTGAATAGCTCCCTATCCCTTGACAGTGTGTGTCTGGAGTATAAGTGTACTAAGGGTGGTGGTTTCTACTGATATTCCCATTATCTAAAGTCTGTGCAGATTCTATGCATGCATCAGCTTTGGGCAGATCAACAGACCACTATGAATGTTAATGCAGGTGCTGCCTGACTAAATTAGAGTGAGTCCACTTGTTCCGGAACTTTGTTTGGGCGAAACGTGTTCTGCCATTTTGTTTGCATGGTTTTGCCACGATTAGTTGCTCGGCAATATCGCACTGCATTTGGGGTGCCATTGAGAAATAATGGCATCGCAAACGCTCCCCACGTTTTGCCACGATTCTGAATCATGGCAGAATCGTGATGATTCTGCCTGTGATTCAAATCGCCCAGGTGTGAATGGAGCCTTAGGCATCCTCTCATTCTAAAAAAAAAAAAAAAAAATCTGTGACTTTATCAGATCTTTCTCATTGCCTCTAATGAGTACCAAAACAAGTCTCACATCAGTGTTTCCTAATGCAGTAATTAGGGTCTTTCCAGCAAAAAGCCAACTAGTTTGCATAATCATGTGTTGTATAAAAGGCTGCGGAGTTGCTCATTCCTGTCACACATTATTACTTTCCCTGTGAACAAGACGCCGGAATGAGGCCTGACTCAGCATATGTCTTTAATATTCAATTGCGTATTGAACTTTGTAGAAACACAAAGCTGAGTAAGTGGTATATGACAGATGACTTTCAATTAGTAAATTAACACAATAACCATGCACATTTTTTTAGTTTACAGTTGTTTCAGTTAAAATGTCAGCTTATCTTCCACTGTCTTCTTCACCGCTCAACCTATGCTATCTGATATTATATCTGGGCTCATACTTTATAGATCTATGCCCACCTGCTTACTCTCCCAAATTATTGATACACAAAGATAATTATAAATGTAGTCACTTTACTTAAAACACAAAATAATAAACATGTTTATTGTGTAAAAATCATCACTATCAACACCAATTTCAGTTTAATTATTCTTGTAAGAGTCATAGACCAGGTAGGCTGATTGCATACAGTCAGGTCCATAAATATTGGGACATCGACACAATTCTAATCTTTTTGGCTCTATACTCCACCACAATGGATTTGAAATGAAACAAACATGATGTGCTTTAACTGCAGACTTTCAGCTTTAATTTGAGGGTATTTACATCCAAATTAGGTGAACGGTGTAGGAATTACAACAGTTTGTATATGTGCCTCCCACATTTTAAGGGACCAAAAGTAATGGGGCAATTGGCTGCTCAGCTGTTCCATGGCCAGGTGTGTGTTATTCCCTCATTATCCCATTTACAAGGAGCAGATAAAAGGTCCAGAGTTCATTTCAAGTGTGCTACTTGCATTTGGAATCTGTTGCTGTCAACTCTCAATATGAGATCCGAAGAGCTGTCACTATCAGTGAAGCAAGCCATCGTTAGGCTGAAAAAACAAAACAAACCCATCAGAGAGATAGCAAAAACATTTGGTGGGGCCAAATCAACTGTTTGGAACATCCTTAAAAAGAAAGAACGCACCGGTGAGCTCAGCAACACCAAAAAACCCAGAAGACCACGGAAAACAACTGTGGTGGATGACCGAAGAATTCTTTCCCTGGCGAAGAAAACACCCTTCACAACAGTTGGCCAGATCAAGAACACTCTCCAGGAGGTAGGTGTATGTGTGTCAAAGTCAACAATCAAGAGAACACTTCACCAGAGTGAATACAGAGGGTTCACCACAAGATGTAAACCATTGGTGAGCCTCAAAAACAGGAAGGCCAGATTAGAGTTTGCCAAACAACATCTAAAAAAGCATTCACAGTTCTGGAACAACATCCTATGGACAGATGGGACCAATATCAACTTGTACCAGAGTGATGGGAAGAGAAGAGTATGGAGAAGGAAAGGAACTGCTCATGATCCAAAACATACCACCTCATCAGTGAAGCATGATGGTGGTAGTGTCATGGCGTGGGCATGTATGGCTGCCAATGGAACTGGTTCTCTTGTATTTATTGATGATGTGACTGCTGACAAAAGCAGCAGGATGAATTCTGAAGTGTTTCAGGGAATATTATCTGCTCATATTCAGCCAAATGCTTCAGAATTTATTGGACGGCGCTTCACAGTGCAAATGGACAATGACCCGAAGCATACTGCGAAAGCAACCAAAGAGTTTTTTAAGGGAAAGAAGTGGAATATTATGCAATGGCCAAGTCAATCACCTGACCTGAATCCGATTGAGCATGCATTTCACTTGCTGAAGACAAAACTGAAGGGGAAATGCCCCAAGAACAAGCAGGAACTGAAGAAAGTTGCAGTAGAGGCCTGGCAGAGCATCACCAGGGATGAAACCCAGCATCTGGTGATATCTATGCGTTCCAGACTTCAGGCTGTAATTGACTGCAAAGGATTTGCAACTAAGTATTAAAAAGTGAAAGTTTGATTTATGATTGTTAATCTGTCCCATTACTTTTGGTCCCTTAAAAAGTGGGAGGCACATATACAAACTGTTGTAATTCCTACATCGTTCACCTGATTTGGATATAAATACCCTCGAATTAAAGCTGAAAGTCTGCAGTTAAAGCACATCTTGTTTGTTTCATTTCAAATCCATTGTGGTGGTGTATAGAGCCAAAAAGATTAGAATTGTGTCGATGTCCCAAAATTTATGGACCTGATTGTAACTGAGACACTTCCCTTTGCTTAGCCAAGCACTCCTGGAAGATATAATATTGCCAGTATATCCTAAATATTCCCAAGAAACTATATCCAGTTAGATACAGTGCCTTTAAAAAGTATTCATAGCCCTTGGCATTTTCATCATTTTGTCATGTTACAACCAAAAATGTAAATATATTTTATTGGGATTTTTGTGATAGACCAACACAAAGTGGCACATAATTGTGAAGTGGAAGGAAAAAGATAAATGGTTTTCCAAATTTAAAAAAAATAAATATCTGTAAAGTGTGCCGTGCATTTGTATTTAGCCCCCCTGAGTCAATACTTTGTAGAACCGCCTTTCATTGCAATTACAGCTGCAAGTTTTTTTTTTGGGGATGTCTCTACCAGCTTTGCACATCTAGAGAGTGACATGTTTGCCCAGTTCTGTCAGATTGGATGGAGAGCGTCTGTGAACAGAAATTTTCAAGTCTTGCCACATATTCTTAATTGAATTTGGGTCTGGACTTTGACTGGGCCATTCTAACACATGAATATGCTTTGCTTTAAACCATTCTATTGTAGCTCTGGCTGTATATTTAGGGTCGTTGTCCTGCTGGAAGGTGAACCTCTGCCCCAGTCTCAAGTCTTTTGCAGACTCTAACAGGTTTTCTTCTAAGATTGCCCTGTATTTGGCACTATCCACCTTCCCATCAACTCTGACCAGCTTCCCTGTCCATGCTGAAGAAAAGCATCCCCAAAACATGATGCTGCCACCACCATGTTTCACGGTGTGTTTAGGGTGATGTGCATTGTTAGTTTTCTGTCGCATATAACATTTTGCTTTTAGGCCAAAAAGTTCAATTTTGGTCTCATCTAACCAGAGCACCTTCTTCCACACGTTTGCTGTGTCCCCCACATGGCTTCTAGCAAACTGCAAACGGGACTTCTTATGGCTTTCTTTCAACAATGGCTTTCTTCTTGCCTCTCTTCCATAAAGGCCAGATTTGTGGAGTGCACGACTAATAGTTGTCCTGTGGACAGATTCTCCCACCTGATCTGTAGATCTCTGCAACTCCAGAGTTACCATGGGCCTCTTGGCTGCTTCTCTGGTTAATTCTCTCCCTGCCCAGCCTGTCAGTTTAGGTGGATGGCCATGTCTTGGTAGGTTTGCAGTTGTGCCATAACTCTTTACATTTTCGGATGATGAATTGAACAGTGCTCCGTGAAATGTTCAAAGCTTGGGATATATTTTTATAACCTAACCCTTCTTTGAACTTCTCTATAACTGTATCCCTGACCTGTCTGGTGTGTTCTTGTTCACCAAGATTCTCTAACAAACCTCTGAGGGCTTCACTGAACATCTGTATTTATATTGAGATTAAATTACACACAAGTGGACTCTATTTACTAATTAGATGACTTCTGAAAGCAATTGGTTCCACTAGATTTTAGTTAGGGGTCTCAGAGTAAAGAGGGCTGAATACAAATGCACACCACACTTTTTATTTGTAAACAATTTTGAAAACTATTTATCAATGTCCTTCCACTTCACAATTATGTGCCACTTTGTGTTGGTCTATCACATATAATCCCAATAAAATACATTTACGTTTTTGGTTGTAACATGACAATATGTGGAACATTTTAAGGGGTATGAACACTTTTTCAATGCACTGTATGCCTAATAGAACTACCAGATGAACATCACAGTGGACACTTATATAAAATGCCCTAACCCCCTCAACTGCCACTTCTTGAATTGAGGAGCAGTTGCTTTATTCCACAATGCTTCAGAGCTGCAACTCTCGTATCTCTGTAACAAAGAACAAACGCATTCATCTATCAGAGAAGCCTAACTTTTGAGACTTTGTCTTATGCCCTCATCATTATTAGTACCTCATGGCCAATAGTGATAGGGACACGGACTAAATCGAAAACTGCAAACTTGTCCGAAACATCAGCCTGTGCTTTTGGACCATCATGGCCTAATGGTTGTTGGTGCAGATCTTTAAAGTATGATTTACAGCAAATAGAGGCATCTTATGCAAAGAGCAGAGAGATCCAATTCAGGTCCCCACAAAACAAAATGTATAAATATAAAAACAATAAAGGAATAATCTTAATTTAACTTAAAATTTGATCTTAAATTTTGATGGCCATACGCAAACAAGTGCTAATGCCAATACATCCAAAACTGATATGATAATGTTGGAAGCTAATAGGGTGAACCGCCCAATGGCATCTTGGAAATAGTTACATACTGTAGCTGGTAAGGTTGGCTAATGACACCAGTCCATCCAGTTCAACCTAAGTGTGTGTGTGACTACTATTTTCCATAAATAAATGTAAAAAACTTTTTAGGTATGTTTCTTAGCAAGTGCAATGTGAGAACTACAGGCATATAGTTATCCATTATACCTTACCATCAGGGAGGAGTGTGGTTAGTGTCAAATGAATTCTACAGCAGAACGACCCCAAATCAATCTCGCTACCCTTCAGCTCACCCCATCAGTCTCCTCACAGATCACTGCCTTACTAACAGACATATCAGCCTGGATGTCACAGCACTTCCTCAAACTGAATCTAAAACTGAGCTCATATTTCCTCCCCCACGTGCTGAAAGCGGTACGATTATTTTGCATGGAAATTTGGCGTTTTATATTGTAGGCCTGTAATAATTCACTTAAATTTGTCCAAACAAGAGTCTAATAGACATCCCGGGTATGATAAAGTTTGAAACATGAAATCATAAATTATAATATAATAAATAACTAAAAATAATTATCAAAAATAATAAAATAGTAATAAAATGTATTCAATAATGTAATCAAACCAAAAACACTGAAATTTGCTCAGTTGCAGAATTGTCGCTGTCGTCACTTTCAGTGTCTGATGATAAATTTCCCCAAGAATCAGTATTACTCAATTCTGCAAATGATTCTAATTTACTATCGCTGTTTTCTAGCTGATCAAAAACCACTTTTGACGTAAAGGGACACTTTTTGGTTGCTATGGACATTCTCAAGTTTCCAGGCAGAAAGAATGGCATATATAATATAAATGTGCATGCAGGGCACTGGGCAAACCACTAGGGACAAAGGGGATGTGAAATGATTTCATACAGATTACAGTGTACTGTATGTTTACTGTGTGTTTCACTTTTTGAATCTGCCGCCGGTCTCCGTCCCCATGCGACGCGATGCTCGCAGGGAACGGAGCCCGGCACCCAGAGGCATCGGGCGGAGGACACAGCCAGCAGACACGGCAGGGGACATCGCTGGATCCAGGGGACAAGGTGAGTATCGCTGCCTTGGATCCAGCGATGCAATCCCGAGTGTGGCTCGGGGTTACCGCTAATGGTACTGAAATTCCACCCGAGCCACACTCGGGAATACCGCTAAGGAAGGTTAAGAACTATCTTCAGTGTAAAGAAGAACAAGAAGTCCTGGAAGTGATGGTTTGGCCCCCACAGAGCCCTGATCTCAACATCATCAAGTCTGTCTGGGATTACAGGAAGAGACCAAAGGATTTGAGGCAGCTTACATCCACATAAGATCTGTGGTTGGTTCTCCAAGATGTTTGGAATAACCTACCTGCCGAGTTACTTCAAAAACTGTGTGCAAGTGTACCTAGAAGAACTGATGCTGGTTTGAAGGCAAAAGGTAGTCACACCAAAATATTGATTTGATTTAGATTTTTCTTCTGTTCTTTTACTTTTCATTTTATAAATTTATAAAAAAAAGAATTAAAATATATATTTTTCAAAGCATTCTTACTTTGCAGATGTCTTCACACCTGCCTAAAATGTTTGCACAGCACTGTACTGAGCAACAAGGTGCCTTAAATGATAACTAGCGTGAGGAGCAAAAATGTATAATACTGTAGCTTATCATTCTATTGATGTGGTGTCTGCATTTGTTTTCAGTTTTTAGGCTAAGAACATTTTCAACAAGTATAGAAAATACCTGTTGATTTTGCCAAAAAAGTAATATTCTTGCATCCTTCTGTGAGTGTAAAGGTATCTTTCCCATGTAAACTAATCCCAAGAACTATAATGGGAGATGAACAAAGGCAGACATATTTGAATTGCAGCCTGGGTAGCAACCATGACTCCCTCCATTGATACAGTTGAGAAGTGAGTGTAGCCATCCAAGGAAAGGAAGTCTGTTATTTTCAGGATTACCAGGTGAAAATAAAGGAGGAAAAGACTGATAAAAAGGTAGGTGTCTCATCTAAGGTCTGGTAAGCTGCAATGTGCTAAAAATGAGTTATGGGGTTTTAGATATGTTTTAGGAGTAGCTTTTGTTTTAAAAACATCCCTTTAAGTGTTTTGAACTGTTCAATTTTTCCAGGGAACAAACAAATAGGGGTTCTGCACTGCTGGTAGATATATAAATGTTCTCCCCATCCTCTGGGATGGGATGTAGCACCTGGGTTCTGGAGGAACGTTGTTTCATTTACACTCTGTACTGCATCAGCTATATATGGTTGAAATGACAATAAAAAGCTTCTTGACTCTTGACTCTTGGGTTTTACAGTTTGCTCTTAGAATCCAAAGACTTCCAGAGAGGTACATTGATTCAGTGTTCTCTGTAAAGCACTACAGAATAAACATTATCGCTACATAGATGAGTAAAGCAAATTAATAAAAATACAGATTTTTTCAAGAAAGCTCAAATGTAATTGTGTAATCAGCCAAATATTTCACTTTGTATAGCTAATATTACTTTTACTTAAATCAATGTACAGAGGCGGTATTCCTAATGTATAATATCTTGTTCTTGTACCGTAGGTAGAATTCTCATAGGAGCAATAGAGATCCATATCTGCTGATACAGTGTATTTCTGGATTGCCAAAAAGTTTGCTGATGCTATAAAAAAAGCAGAAGAGCTAACTGGTGAAGCAGAATCTAGTTTTACATTCAGCCTTTTTTGTTCTGTGAACAAGCACTTTGTTATGTCTGGCACTCCAAATGCCTTAAAATTTAAGACAGCATACTATATACTTTCAGCTCTCTTGGATGATGCATTAAAACATTTGCTATTTTAGCCATTACTGTTGCAGACTTTAATGGGTGTATGGGGTAATCTGCATCTTCTGAAACATCACATTTCCTCTGTTTTCCAAAATTGTCTGACTTGCCCTTACTAAGTCTCCTTACTGACTCTGAATTTTCTAGGATTTGTACAGTGCAAGGAGAAGGAGCGTTCCCCTTAAAATCAATACCAGACCTGAAGGGCCTGGTACGGACTTTGGGGGGGGACCCCCATGTAATTTATTGTTCACATTTTGGCGTGGGGTTCCCCTTAAGCCCTTCAGCCCCAGAAGGATTTCCCCCTTTAGGAGCAGAGCACTTTTTGCGATTCAGCACTGCATCGCTTTAACTGACAATTGCGCGGTCATGCGTCGTTGTACCCAAATGAAATGTGCGTCCTTTTTTTCCCACAAATAGAGCTTTCTTTTGGTGGTATTTGATCCCCTCTGCGTCATATCTGATCGCCGCTATAAACAAAAAAAGAGCGACAATTTTGCAAAAAAAAACTGTTTTCCTGACCGACTCCATGGCAGCCACGTGTGGGTTTACCCCGCCCCCTCTTTAACCCCATAAGACCCTACTTAGTATAAGTTTGACCCTCTGTTCAGCCCACGTGTTCCTTTTTTTGTCCTCCTCTATGGACCTAAGTGCAGACGACTTACCAGAGACAAGATGAACAGCGTCCCGGGCAGCGGTGTCTCCAGCCTTAGAGCTGGGCAGATGTCGGGGGTTGTGGTGCCCCCCCTCGCCCAGTACCCAGCCACAGCGGGTGAGTGGCGTTTCAGGCAAGAAGAAGCCAAGGAGTGGCGGCCTGTTTTTGCCCAGGGAGACGCCAACGTGAGGTAGGGTCTCTGAAGAGGAGGGCCGAAGGAGACTCCATGGCAGTGTAGTTCTTTGGGGAGGCGGGGTGTCTTGTCTTCCCCCTCATGTACTCTCCTGAGCTTCCCCCGGATCACTGGTATGGCACCTGGAATGCCCCTGCGTTCCACGGCGCCGCTCCGTCCCATAGGCGGGCCGCGAGTGGATACACGCGTGTGCAGTGGCCGGCCGCGATAGCGAGGATTGGCTGGTGCACGCACGGGTGGCCGAGGCTTCGGTCGCGGCGCCTGATGCGCAGGCTCGGCCTGTCGGGGCGGGGTGGGAAAACTATATGCTGTGAAGATACGAGATGTGCAGCATGGATGTTAAAACCAAGCACACCATTGTTTTTCTTGTGAAATTCCCAATAAGTTTGATGTGTCACATGACCCTCTTCCTATTGAAAAAACAAAAGTTGGATTCAAAATGGCCGACTTCAAAGTGGCCGCCATGGTCACCACCCATCTTGAAAAGTTTCCCCCCTCACATATACTAATGCGCCACAAACAGGAAGTTAATATCACCAACCATTCCCATTTTATTAAGGCGTATCCATATAAATGGCCCACCCTGTAGATCTCACTCACTTGAACACCTTCATCAAAAACGCCCTCTGTACAACCAGGCCTTTGGTTAATCACGATAGGCCTAAAGGATGCGTATTTTCATGTCCCAGTTGCAGGGGAGTCCCGCAAATAACTTCGCTTCATGGTGGGTCTACGCCACCTCCAGTTTATGTGCCTCCCCTTTGGACTCTCGACGTCTCCACGAGTGTTCTTCAAGGTCCTCCTAGCAGTGGTAGCTCTTATCAGGAAGAAGGGTATACGTCTACACCACTACCTAGACGACCTACTCCCACTGGCGCAGGACAGAGATCAGCTGCTGGTCCAGAGGTCCCAAGTATTATCCACCCTTCAGGAGTTTGGCTGGATGATAAATCATCAGAAGAGTCACCTGGAGCCATCACAGGATTTGGTGTACCTAGGTGCTCGGTTCAATACCAAGGAGAATACCATTTCCCTACCAGAGGAGAAAGTTTCAGTGGTACGGGACAGGGTCCGGCGGGCTCTGGCAACCCCGTATCTGAAAGTCTCCCAGTGTCTCAGGATGGTCGGTACCATGGTCTCAACATCCTCCATGGTGAAGTGGGAGCTGTGGAAGATGCGCCCGTTCCAGAGGGGATTCCTGCGCCAGTGGAGGCCAGAAGAGGGCGACCACCTTATCCACATTTCAACGGCCATGATGGCCTTCTCAGGTGCCACTCCATTTCTCCACCAGCATGGGTGTTAGTCACGACCGATGCCAGCAACATGGGATGGGGAGCCCACTGTGGACCGGAGTTTGCCCAAGGCACATGGGGCCCACATCCTCACTTGCCAGTGTCCAATGTTATGGAGTTGAGAGTGGCGTATTGCACACTCTGGGCTTTCCGCCATCTAACACAGGGGAAGGCCGTACTCCTGAGGATGGACAACACGGCGGCAGTGTCCTATGTGAGGAGACAAGGTGGAACACGGAGTCTTTCTCTACTACGAGAAGTGGAGTCAATCTTCGCATGGGCCCAGAGATTCCTGTCAGACATCTTGGCAGTCTACATTCCAGGAGCCCGGAATGTCCAAGCGGACTTCTTGTCCAGAGTACGGGTGAACAATGGGGAATGGTCCCTTCACGGGGAAGTATTCGAATGGATCCAGTCCCTAGGTCTCGAACCCGAGGTCGATCTATTTGCCTCCACGGCCAACCACAAGCTGGAGAACTTCTACACAAGGGGCTTCTGCCCTCAAGCCCTCGGAATGGATGCCTTAACCGACACCTGGAGGTTCAACAAAGCCTATGCATTCCTGCCAGTGCCGATAATTCTCAGGTTCTTACAGAGACTGAGGTCGGAGAGAGTCGAGATCCTGGCAGTAATCCCCTTCTGGCCCAACAGGCCATGGTTTCCATTACTGATACAGCTGAGCTTCAGAACCCCAGTTCCCCTCCCTCTCAGGCCAGACCTCCTATCACAGAGAGCAGTACTACAGCCATGTCCAGAGCGACTACACCTAATGGCCTGGTTCTTGAAAGGGAGAGGCTAGAGGCCCTGGGCTGCGCCCCAGGTGTGATTTCCACTCTGATGAACTCCAGACAGCCCAGCACGAACAGAGTTTACGAGCGAATATGGGCCAAGTTCTCTGACTTTTCTCACTCTATCGGGAAATCCAACAGAGATCTGAGAGTACAAGAAGTCTTAAGCTTCCTACAGACTGGTCTTGATTTGCCTCTATCAGTAAGCTCCCTCAGGGTGCAAGTATCGGCCCTGTCAGCCTTCATGGGTACCGCCTGGGCAGGGCATCCGCTGGTCTGCCAGTTCTTCAAAGGGGCAGCAAGGCTGAGACCCCAAAGGAAACTGAGATTCCCAAAGTGGGACCTTCCCCTAGTCCTAGACTTTCTGGCAGACCCTGCCTCGGGTTATGCGAGCACGCAAGCAATTGGGAATCTGGCCATGGAGACGGCCTTCCTGGTGGCGGTCACCTCTGCTAAAAGAGTCTCGGAGATTGGGGCCTTGGGGCACAGTGAGCATTTCCTGACTTTCTTCCTGGATCGGGTGGTCCTGGTTCCCATGCTTGGCTCGAAACCCAAGGTCACGTCGGTGTTCCATGAGAATCAAGAGATATCCCTTCCTATCTTTAAATCTTCGGAAACCGGGGAAGTCCCTTGGATGTGGGAAGACTGTTGGCAGGCTACGGCCACCTTCAGACAATCTGACCAACTCTTTGTCCTCTTCTCCGGCAAGAACAAGGGGAAGAAAGCCTCTTCCAGGACAGTCGCAGCCTGGATTGTCCAGATCATCCAGAGGGCGTACAGGGCTAAGGGCTTGGCTCCTCCAGAGGCGGTGACGGCTCACTCACAAGTGTCTCCACTTCCTGGGTGGCAGCACGCCGGTAGCTCCTGAGGTTATCTGCAGAGCGGCCTCTTGGTCGTCGCTAAATACTTTCATGACGCATTACTGTGTGGAACCAGCGTCACTATCTTCTGTTACGTTTGGGTTGCAAGTTCTGTCTTCGACAGGGCCAATTAAACCTTTTTTTCTGTTCAGCATTCCCACCCGTGTGGTTTCTTTTGTTTGGCTAGTTAAGTCCCACACGTGGCTGCCATGGAGTTGGTCAGGAAAATGGAAAATTTACTTACCGTAATTTTCCTTTCCTGATAGACTCCATGGCAGCCGGAGTTCCCACCCTCGGTTCTAGAGGAGCTAGTTACGGAACACGCGGGCTGAACAGAGGGTCAAACTTATACTAAGTAGGGTCCTATGGGGTTAAAGAGGGGGCGGGGTAAACTCACACGTGGCTGCCATGGAGTCCATCAGGAAAGGAAAATTACGGTAAGTATCTGATAGTACATTTTTCATTTTACTTACTTTTTGCTAAAATACAAATCCAAAAAAAATATAAAAAAAATATTTTTTTTTTCATCGGTTTTGGCCGATTTATATTCTTACTCATATTTTTGATTAAAAAAATCGCAATCGGCGTTTATTGATTGGTTTGCACAAAAGTTGCAGCGTTTACGAATGATGAGAATTTATTTCTGGGGTTTTTATTTTTTTTTATTTTTTTACTAGTAATGGCGGCGATCTGTGATTTTTAGCAGTACTGCGATATTGCAGCGGACCATTTTGACACTTTTTTGGGACCAATGACATTTATACAGCAATCAGAAATGTAAATGTCCACTGATTACTGTATAAATGTCATTGGCAGTGAAGGGGTTATCCTGCAGGGGGAGATCTAGGGGTTAACTGTGTTTCCTCACTGTGTTCTAACTGTGAGGGGGCTGGGCTGTTATGGACATAAGAGATCTAACTGATCTCAGTGACAGGGATCAGTAGATCTCCTATGACCCCACTGACATGCAACGATGAAAACACGGCGGCTCCCCGTTCTTTTGCTGTGGCAGCTCATCGCGGCTCGCCGGCAGACATCGGGTCCGCCCGAGCTGCAGGCACACTCCTCCGGAGTACGGCGGCACGCGCGTGCCCCCTAGCTGCCACTCCGCAAATCGCTGTTTATTTATGGCGATTCGCGGGACACGTCCACACTGCCGCAGTAAATATACTGCGCGCGGTGTGGAAGTGGTTAAAATTAAAATGGTATGGACTGGGGGGGGGGGACTTCCACATAATTTTTTTCAGTGCTCTTTATCTATATTGCCAATACATTACAGCCACAAGTGATTTTAAATGACAATTTTTCCTGTACAAATGTCATTTTGAGGTGGCACTGTCCTAGACATCACACAGATGCACCACTTTAAAGGCATACTGAGGGGACCCCCAGGCATGATATTTAAAGGAATATTTCATTTTTATTTTTTCACATTAACCCTTATTAAAATCACTGCTCCTGAAAAAACGATTGATTTAAAAAACTTTTTTTTTGCATTGATTCATGTCCCCTGGGCAGGACCCGAGTCCCCATACACTTTTTATGGCAATAACTTGCATATAAGCCTTTAAAATGAGCACTTTTTTTTTCATGTTCGAGATTTTTTGACTGTTCGCAAGATCTGGTGCAAACCGAACCGGGGGGTTCCCAGCCCATCCCTAATAAGCAGTGATACAGTTCCCATCTCCCCATATCTCATGTAATTAATTACTTCAGAAGCCAATCATTTCTTCACTGAGTTTTTATAATCTTTTTTTTAGTTATAGTTTACAAAGTGATGTTTTATATCATATCACACAAAAACATAGACAAAAAAACACAAAAACACACAGAAAATGGTTATTTCCCAACAAACAATAGCATTCCTGCAAATTTTATTTCATTTTAGCCAGCCAGTTAACTATATTCTTGAGAAGGACTCGCCAGAGTTGTCTCCTGTACTCTTGGACATACACCTACTCATCAAATAAAGCAGAACCTGTTCTGCAACCATCATTTTATCTCTGTACAAGATTGATGTATTAGATGAGTTATGAAACTAAAGGATCCATTTATTGTAACTTTTTTCACAATGTAGGTTTGGGCCTCTCCTGGCCTTGGAAAAATATGAATAACGGAACAGAATTATTTTCCATATTTGTACTACAGGTATTGGTATTGCATAATCTGGATAGCCACAAACAAACTGATATTACGGCTAGCAACTTAAAGAGGAGCTACAGTCTTCCAGAAGAATTTTAAATAAATAAGTTTGTTCTTCTTAATTATCGCTCTTCCTACATTGGGTATTGCTATTAATACTAGTGGTATGTCAAATATTTAAATCCCTACCCGAACTGGTACTATTGAATGGCTGGCCATGTCAGCTACTGGCTACCCAGAATGCACACCCTGATCTCGCACATGCATTTTAACAACACTGTGCGGGGCATCCGAGGATGCCTGTTCACTCCTGGGATTGATGACACCAATATCCCTGGAGTCAACGGGAAACTAGAGATGACGTACATCACCGCGGCGATGAAGACCCAAAAGTGGCAGGAATTTTAACTACAAACGTACTTATGCCAAAAGTAAAAAAAACAATTTCCAAATATTTTAGACAGAGGCAATATCTACTAATAGAGGCATGATTGTTAGGTAGGGTGAAGCTCTGCTTTGATAATGGTAAAATTGTACAAACATAAACATTATATCTTACCTCATAGCCTTTGAGAGAAGGACCGACAAGAACTACTGGCCGCATAGATGGAACAACATCATAGGGTGCAATGTGCTCTGTCTGAAAAGTAACAGAATCTTTTAGCTGAAGAAAAATAGCTACAATATATTGTACATGAACAGAATTCTGTTAAGTGATTCATGGAATGTCTGCCAGAATCTTGCTATTGCAATTAGTGTTTTATGGTAACAGCCCATAATTAATATAGGACTGAAAGTAGTCAGTGATTAAATATTGCAGCGTGTGCCTTGGAAATGTGCAGAGCAATAGCTAAATCTACCTTAATTTACAGTACATAGGGAAGGCTAGACTAGTCCAACTAGAGCCTGACAATTAATTAAGAACACAAGAGCAAGCATGTATGTAGCAGTAACCCATACAGTAGCAATAGTTTGCCTACCCATTTACAGCCCTATATTCTCAAGAGATTTTACTTAAAGCGTAACTCCAATTTTGTTGAGAAAAAAACATTCCCCTCTGGGTGATCTATGTACACTGCAAGGATTATAACAACCTTTGTTGCAGATTCCTACCTTTTGTTATTCTGAAGAAATCGCTGTTTCTTCCTCTGTGCCTCTGTGCTAAGTGGGACTAATGGTAGTGGTTTCATAATTAACCACTTGCTGTAGAAAGACAGCAGCAAGTTGGCTCCATTGCACAGATCGTTGTCAATAAACGGCAATCCGCGCAGCCGCAGTTGCGGGAGGGTGCGCGCCGCCACCGGCGTGCTCTCATGCTCGCCACACTCTGCGCGAGTGTGCCCACGGGTCGGGCGGACTCGATGTCCACCGACAGCCCGCGATCACCTTCTAGAGAGGAAGAACTGGTAATCGCCAATGTAAACACGGCGGTTCCCTGTTCTGACAGGCACATGACAGAGATCTACTGATCCCTGTGATTGGAATCAGTTAGATCTGTCATGCCCCTGACAGCCCAGCCCCCCCACACAGTTAGAACACATCTAGGGAACACAGTTAACTCGTTGAGTGCCCCCTACAGGTTAACCCCTTCCCTGCCAGTGACATTTATATAGTAATCAGTGGCTATTTTTAGATCTGATCACTGTATAAATGTCAATGGCCCCAAAAAAGTGTCAAGAATGTCCGACATGTCCGCCGCAATATAGCAGTGCCAATAAAAATCACCAGTAAAAAAAAATAATAATTAAAAATGCCATAAATTCATGCTCATGGTTTGTAAACGCAGCGTAAACCAATCAATATACGCCGATTGTGTTTTTTTTTTTTTTTACCACAAATATGTAGAAGTATATGTATCGGCCAAACCTAATGAATAAATTTGTTTTTTTATATATTTTTTTGGAAATGTATTATAGCAAAAAGTAACAAAAACATTTTTTTTTTCAAAATTGTCACTCTTTTTTTGTTTATAGCGCAAAAAATAAAAAACGCAGAGGTGATCAAATACCACCAAAAGAACGCTCTATTTGTGGGAAAAAAGCACTTCAATTTAGTTTGGGTACAACGTCTCACGGCTGCGCAATGGTCACTTAAAGTGGCGCAGTGCAGAATCGTAAAAAAGTGCTCTGGTCAGGAAGGGGGTAAATCCTTCCGTGGGTTAAGTGGTTAATAAAGCATTATTCATAATTATAGGGCAAAGTGAGATTTAACTAGAGAGTGATAATCTTGGCACCAGATGCCCTATTAAAGGAACAGAACTGAACTAGGAAGTTGCTGAATGGTCAAACATGTTTCCCTACGACCAGCCTCTGGAGCCATCTCTGCTCTGACCTTCTGTTGTGACTGGGCTTGGTCCTGACCTTGTCTTCATTTGCCTAGTTCTTGACCTTGGCTTGCCACCTGACCAACATTCTGTTGATTCCCCAGAGTGATCTAGGCTTGCCTCCTGACTTCTGATTCTGCTGAATTCTCGGTGTGATGTTGGCCTGCCCGTAGATGATGTTCTGCCTTCCATTCTACCTGCTATATGTCTTCCTGGTAGCTGACCCTGGGCTGTTTCGGACCCTGATATGGATTCTGGTGATCTGTGGATTGAACTCTTGGCATTTATGCTACTCTGTGCCCTTCCATTCCCTATCACTATTCCAGGGGTATATGGACCAGTGGTGTAAGGGAAGCCATCTTGTCACTTTGACCACTAACAAGGTACATGATACAGACTAGTAGGCAGTGGCATAAGAAGATTAACTGAGTACAAATGTAGTGCAGAACTATTAAGAAAAAGGAAATCTAATGAACAAATGTGGCTGCCCCATTGGACATATAAAAATGCAAACAGAAACATCGTTTTTAAAACATTGAAGAGCAAAAATGGAGAGAAAAAAAAAAGGGAAAAAGGATCCTTTGGTTGTCGACTTTTACCCCTCCGCCAGTTGGGACTCCTTGTGAATCTTTCTTTTGGACACTATCTATGGGCCTTCACATGATGGTTGATGTTGAATACCTCCATGCTTTCCAATTTGGAACAGAGTCTATGTGATACCAATGATTTGTATCCCTTTTTTTCCTGTTTTCCCATCATATTTTATATTTTATAAATAAATATGTTTTTTTATGTAAATTAGGGTCATCTTTTCTATTTGGGAACTTAGTGGCAATCTTAAAAGTCCGCCTTTTTCTCTTTTTTCTCTCCATTTTTGCTCCTCAATACACTTGGATGGGGTGCCATGCCTTGCAATACGTCTCGTTTGCTCTAATTCTAATTCATTTTTAAAACATTAACGTACATATGATGAGATGATTCACATTAAGCTGATCTTTCACATGTATATCTAAAAACATTTAAAAAGGCTATAGTTACCCTTTAAGAGAATCAACACATGAATTGTTTGACTTCCTGCCTATCTGCCCTGTTCCAGGCAATGCAACTCCAGCGGATAATACAATCAGGCTCACCGAAGGCAAAGCGCACAATGTGAAATAAAAGAGCCTACAGCGTTCAATCGGCAACCACTGAGCAGACTGCACTGAACTAAAATCTATTTGGCTGCTATAGATTGCTGCACTTTGCGAATAGATGCAAAATACAAAGAAAGCTGTCACGTATTTATCAAGGTTTCACTAAGTGAGTATGACCCCACAGCAACAATGTCAGCCGACAATAATTATTTTCCAGTGCAGCTTTGAATGTGAGTACCTGCTAGAGGATTATAAAGACAATTCTTATAAGTGAGCCTACCCTGATTCTGAATAAAAGCAGACTAGCCAGTTCTGGATTGACACCGTCTGTCCATATTTTATGGATAACTGGGGATCTCACCCCACTACAGCTTTAGTGACCATTCTAAGAACATCTGTGTGTTTTATGTGTTCTCTTTGGAATGCACTTACCTGTTTTTGCTTCTGTTTGGCTTATTATGGGAAAGAAAGCATTGACACAAAGAATGCATTAGTGACAACAGTTGAAAGACACTGGAAAGCAAATTTAATAAGACTTTCAATCTGAGACCTTTTTGTATCCATGTTTAACAACTAGACAACAGATCATTTGTCAGCCATTCCTAACATGAACTAAAAACCTGTCTTAAACAGTGGCTACTAATGATCTGTAGTATATAGCTGGGTAAGGTGGGCTTAATGGTTACTTGAAAGCTGAAAAGCTGCAGGCTGCACTAGTTGAAACGTACACAGGATGTCCCATGACCTTCATGACCTGAGGCCTCATACACACGGGCGTTTTTTAACGCCACGTTTTTGGGCGTTTTGTACAGCTCTCCATGTTATTCAATGGCCCCATAAAAACGGAAACATTTTTGAGCTGTAGAGGACGTCGGCGTTAGTGAGCTGTAAATAGAACGTGGGACCAGCGCGTTCCGAGGCTGTAGCATTTTTGCGTTTTTGACGCAGACGCCTCAAAACGCTCACTAACGCTCATTAACGCCA
Organism: Glandirana rugosa; assembly: GCA_018402905.1. Lineage (NCBI taxonomy): Eukaryota > Metazoa > Chordata > Amphibia > Anura > Ranidae > Glandirana > Glandirana rugosa. The sequence goes on from BLSH010207037.1 coordinate 186,084, forward strand.
GTGCAAAATGCAGAAAAAAACACTGATTTTTCCCCTGATGTCGGTCCCGACGTTTTGCTTATTTTTTTGCATACGCCCGTGTGTATGAGGCCTAATTGTTCTAACTGCTCAAAACTACTAAAAAGGGACCATCTATATGGTTGATGGTTTTTCTCAATAAATACAAGGTGTGCTCTGAGTGACCTGCAGAGTTAGTGACCCCCATTGTGATCACTATGCAACAGGGCAGTTGCCTGGCATGGGACCCAGAATTTAGTGATAAAAATTAAGATAACTGTAGTAGTAGTGGCTACCACAGTTATTCTCTATTTTTACAGGAATAAGCTAGGTATGGAATATGTATACTTACTTTGGTTCAGGCTGGACCAATGTAACTATGCATGAAATTCAATTGTAATAAGTTTTAGTTGGGTCCTGAAAACTGGAGGCTTTGTAGAGCTTTGGGTGGGATACATAGACTTCCTAGATCCATAAATTACCTGGTAACCAGGCCTCATTATTTGTCTCAGAAGTCTGCAGGCCTTTATATATGTGACCTAACTGATGCTCAGGACTTTCTCTCTTTCTCTCTCCACTGTGGTAGCCTGCTGCTGAGTGAAAATGCAGAGTGCTGACAAAACACTAAAAAAGCACTGTTCAGCACTCCTCCTCTGGAGGAGGACTGTGTGTGATTGATATTTTTGCCTGCTTTTTTCTGGTGCTGCCATTTGTGTTGGTGAACCCTTTAGAGGGCGTCCTGACATGCAACTGACATGAGTTTAGTTAGTGGCACATACAAGCAGCTGTTTTGTTTGTTTTATGCTATGGGCTTGCTGTGCAAAGCCCTCCTGCATTGTGTTTGATGACTTGCTGAATAAATGTGCAGGAGAAACCGGCTTCGTCTGTTCCTGGGATTTGCGGTCACATGCATGGTTTACCACTGCCAATACTACTTAAGTCGTCTTCCCCTTTAAATATATATATATTTATATAAAATACAATACATTTATAAAGCTCTTTTAGTGTTTTGTGTTCTCCTTCATACAAGTTTAGATTGTTAGCTCCTCAGCCTTCTGTATCCCTCCTTTATTCATTGACAGATTGTACGTTTTTCTATCTCCTGTACCCCTCACTTAAACACTAATAGATTGTAAGCTCTTCCATCTTCTGTATCTTCCCTTATACACTAATACAGTGTATACCTTTCTGACATGCCAGCTCAACGGCTTCCCTCTCGCTCTTTTCTATTTATTACAGTGGTTCAATCTTGAGCCTTAAACAGTTCACAAATTTCTGCAAGGTAAAATCTGTGCAACTATAAGCTTATAGTAGTTCTATAGCATTGGTACTGATAATGTGTAATGTCAAGATTCTTTGCATTGCATAATATACCCAATGCTACAAAAGATCTAAAAGCCGAGATAATTGGTAACTATAGGTCTAATCCACTTGCCAAATTACTAATTCTACTCTCGTTGAGCGAGGCCCAATTGAGGCTATTCGTGTCCTGCCTGCTAGTAGAAGCACTAAAGAGTCAGAGAACGGCTGGGAAGTGGGGACCTTGGCAAAAAGGCTGGCCCTGCATTTTCCAGATGCTTCAACAAACAGGTATCATAGAATTACTTTTCTGATACATAATTCTATGAGTCGTCTTATCATGTTATTATGACATATGCTTTGGTATCATAATCTGTCAGATGGTCAAGAGTTACGGAATACTGTGCGTTTCACTGTTTTTGCTTTTATACTTTATATATAAATTTTATGTACAGAAAGTTTAGAGTTTAAGTGATATTCTTCTACTTCGGAACTGAAAAAGATAAAAAAAGACAGCTATAGGTAAGCTGGAATATCACTTTTGGGTGAAGTGATCCTTTAAAAAAGGTGACGTTTTACTGGCCACACAGAACAGAAAGCTTATATTGCTGGATGTTGGAGAATTGTATCTTTACAATGTTGTCTTGACTCATCCAGCTCAGATATAACAGCAGGGTGACAGAGAATAGCAGGATTATTCTCACAAAACCAAAAAATGCCTGGCATGCTTTCAAGATGCTAATTAAGTTGGATATTTCATAGTGATCATTTCAATACAAAAGCATTTTATCTGGAACTGCAGTGATCTTCATTACATGTGATGTCTAGTGTCTGCTGTGCTCTAAGCCTGCCACAAGACATCAGAAAGCAGTTGAATATATTTTTCTGCCTTAAAAATGATTTCCACCTTTAACCACTTCAGCCCCGGAAGGATTTCCCACTTTAGGACCAGAGCACTTTTTGCGATTCGGTACTGTGCCGCTTTAACTGACAATTGCGCGGTCGTGCGACGTTGTACCCAAACAAAATTTGCGTCCATTTTTTCCCATAACTAGAGCTTTCTTTTGGCGGTATTTGATAACCGCTGCATCCTTTCTGATCGCCACTATAAGAAGAGTGACAATTTTGCAAAAAAACACCCAAATTTCTTACTTTTTGCTAAAATACAAATTAAAAAAAATATATATAAAATAACATTTTTTTTTCCATCGGTTTTGGCAGATTTATATTCTTCCTCATATTTTTGGTAAAAAAAAAAAAATCACAATCGGCCTTTATTGATTGGTTTGCGCAAAAGTTGCCGCGTTTACGGATGGTGAGAATTGATTCCTGGGGTTTTTATTTATTTTTTACTAGTAATGGTGGCGATCTGCGATTATTAGCGGTACTGCGATATTGCGGTGGACATGCCGGACCATTTTGACACTTTTTTGGGACCATTGGCATTTATACAGCGATCAGTGCTATAAAAATGCACTGATTACTGTGTAAATGCCATTGGCAGTGAAGGGGTTAACATGGAAGGGGCGCTCTAAGGGTTAACTGTGTTCCCTGGGCGTGTTCTAACTGTGTGTGGGCTTCCCTGGCTAGGGGAAGGGAGTGACCACGTCTTCCATATACAGGAAGCGTGTGATCACAGCCCTTCCCCCCTAACAGAACGGAGATCCGTGTTTACTTACACGGACCTCCTTTCTTTCACTGCAGGAGGGCCATCGCGGGTAGTCGGCAGCGATCGAGTCCGCCCTACCCACTCCCTGCCCCCCCCGAACACAGTAATGCGAGCGCGCACTCTCACAATACTAGTTATCCTGGCTGCCGTCCTGTGACGGCGTTTCGCGATAACGAGCCATCTTACCGCCGTCACGCTGCGGCAGGCGTTCGGCAAGTGGTTAAAGTCTCTTTAAATAGTTTATTTAGGCCACGCTGGCCTAAACAAACTATTTACTGCACTAACAGGTACACTTGTTGGGTGTGTTGTATAAACTGTATGCACCCTTTGTTACATACAGTACACAGCGTTGTGTTTCGGCAGTGGGATGGGAACTTCCTGTCTCACTTCAGGAGCAAAATAGAGTTGGGCTGAGCACCACTCAGCCATTCACAGGAAGCTTTGTATTCTATAAATGAATACAAAGCTGCAGCTGACTTGCTGAGTCAGAGATTGTGATGTCCTCTGCCCACCTCTCTGCCTCAGCCAATCAGAGGAAGCTTTGTATTCATTCGTAGAATACAAAGCTTCCTGTAAATTTCAGCCTGACTTTTTCCTGGGAGTGAGACCAAAAGTTCCCATCCCACTGGTGAAACACAATGCTGTGTACTATATGTAACTGAGGCTGCATACAGTTCACACAGTGCCCCCAGCGAGTGCGCCTGTTAGTGAAGTAAATAGTTTGTTTAGGCCAGCTAGGCCCAACAAACTACTTAAATGGACATTAAAGGTGTAGATCAGCTTTAAGTTGGCCATACACGGCTGGAATTTCAGCTGATTTCTGCTATTCCAGTTTATCATGGATGAAGCAATAAACGTAAATTGAAATCGACATACTTATATACACTGCAGATCTGGTACCACACTTGTTTTGGAGGAACAACAGATTAGAGATAAAAAAAAAATCTAAAGCTGGGCAAAATCAGGTAGATTCATTTGTATGAAAAATCTTGTCACTACATTTAACAATGGCTACAGAGACTTGATGAATGTCATTCAAACCTGAACCAAAACCACTTACACTGTTAGAAATGTAAGAAATCTTACCCTGTACATACATGTCTAATTTACATCCTCAGGAGGAGTACCTGCAAAACCTACACAAATATCCCCAGCTTGATTAAAAATAAAAGACTAAAAGTCCTGGCCACCTAGTCCCCTTTCCCAACCAAAAAGATACCGTAGATCTGCAGTCACACCAAGTTTGCATGATATGCATGTGGACACATTAAAATGTTACCTAACTATTGCCAGTGGAAGCATGTGTCTCTGGCATGCTAATCATATGTCTGTTTCCGTGCAACTCAAAGACTGCCAGGTCAGCATGTGACTCTAATAAAGAACTGAACTGGAATGGGAATCAGTTTTTTTGTAGAGTCATACTTACCTAGGTGGATGCAGCATCGTTTCTCTAACACTGAGACCCGAGCGATCAAACATTGCCGATCACTCGGTTCTCAGAGCTCCCTGAGCAGATAGCCGGTGACTGTCAGTCACCGGCTCTCTGCTCTCCCCCCCCCCCTGCTCACTGGAGTACTGGGCTGTGGGGGAGGCCGGCTCAGGCTCTCAGCGGCTCACTAAGAGGCTGACCCGGGAGCTGGTCCCGGCATGGGGACGAATACCGACCAGATGGTCACAATCCTTCCTGAGCCTGGAGCGACCCTGTCACATCAGCAGACTATGGACTTCAGCTTGCTGTCTGCTGAAAATGGGTCACAGGGGTGCAGAACGAACTGTACTCCTGTGATCCACAGGAAAAGTACAGCCAAACGAGCTTAGGCTGTACTTGTGCCGATCGCATTCAATGTCTGTGCAATACGAGTTCAGCCATACAACTGTATGGCTGAACTCACATTAGATTCACAGGAAAATAGTGCAGGGACTTTTTTTTCCCACACTGGAATCGGATCGCATGGGTGTTCTCACCTATGCGTTCCGATTCCTGTGCGAGTTAACAGACCTGATCGGACACTCCATGCAGCCCTATGGAGCAGCGGATGTCAGCGGTGACATGTCCACTGACATCTGCCGCTTTCCGATCCGATCCGATCCTGTCCGTGAAAACCAGACAGATGGAAACCCTATTTTCCATCCGTCTGTAGAATCAGATTGGAGCGGATCCGATGACAACGGACAGGCGTCCGTTTTCATCCGATCCCCATAGAGCAGAGAGGGGCTCTGACAGATCTGTCTCCACACAGTGAGGGGAGAGGGATCTGTCATCCGCTTGCTCAGGGACTGATCCCTGCTGAGTAGAGCGGACTCCGCAAATGGACAAGCCCGTGTGAAAGTGGTCTATTTTCCATCCATCTGGAGAATCGGAACAGAAGAAAATGGACAGGTGGATCTGTTTTCATCCAACCTCCATAGAGGAGAGCGGGGCCAGGGGCGTAACGATAGGGGTTGCAGGGGTTGCAATTGCAACCGGGCCCCATGGTCCAGGGGGCCCATGTGCCTCCCTTGTACACCTGAATAGGAGGGATGGCGGGGGCAGCATTTAGAGGACCCAATCTCCTCCATTTTCCTCTATCCAGTTTACTTGTCTTCTGCTGTTCCCAGGGCCCCTGTGTGCTTCCCTGGTCCCCCTGGGGCCTGCTGCAGAACTTGTGAAAGGGCCCCACTGCAGTACCATAATAAAGGGACCCACAATAGGAGTAAAGGGCCCCAGCATCAGTGGGAAGAGGGAAGGGCCCTGGCCAGGGGTCAGGGGGCCCTTCATAATTTCTTGCACCGGGGCCCTGAAGGTTCTAGTTACGCCTCTGAGCGGGGCTCTGACAGATCTGTCTCTGCACAGTGAGCGGAGACGGATCTGTCATCCGCCTGCTCAGCGGGGATCAGCAAATCAATGCCTGCTGAGCAGAGCTGACTCCGGAAATGGATAAGATGACAAGATGCCCCAGATGATGCCTAATTAGGCGAACGCGTCCGAAGAGGATCGTGTGCTTGTCGCAGTTGTTCTATTTTACCTAATTATACCGGCTTTTATCTTATATGTACACCTGATATTCCAACAAAAGGTGTCCTTGGGAAATTACACTATGTGGAGCTTTTTTTCCCTATATATACTGTTTAACCCTATGGATCATGAGAGTGGAGGATCGCCCATGCCATAGAGACCAATGGATTAATCCTGTGATGACTGATAAGGTTGGCTACACTGGAACACGTCCCTGGTGGTTTTTACTGGGTTGGATCCCACACAAGGTTGGTTGATTTGCTGGCCGTATGGTCATGCGAATCCAACATATCTGGTAAGCAGTTATCCTGACCCTTCCTCTGCCCATCTTGAGGCTGTGGATACACTGGATCTGACCTATTTTCTGCACTGGTGTGATTACTTGGAATTTCTATGCTTTGGGACTACACTAGAGACTGTTTTTCACTTTTTTGATTTTCTTTTTATCCTTTGCACAAATTTTTATGCACTTGCACTTTATTATGCATTGAATTATATGAAAGTGTGATGTATTAATTTTGAATCACATGTAAATTGTTTTATCAATTTAGCACAATCAATTTGGATGAACTTGGCGTGTGTTGGAGCTGTATCCAATATACACCACTATTTTTATCACTGTATTATCTTTATGCGTGAGTGTATGGAATTTTTAACGTTTTTTAGCACAAAATTTTTTACACATATACTTTGAAACACTATTGGTCTAGTGCAGAGATATGCAATTAGCGGACCTCCAGCTGTTGCAAAACTACAAGTCCCATCATGCCTCTGCCTCTGGGTGTCATGCTTGTGGCTGTCAGAGTCTTGCTATGCCTCATGGGATTTGTAATTCTGCAACATCTGGAGGTCCGCTAATTGCATACCTCTGGTCTAGTGAATTGCTTGCAGCTTTTCCTTTTGCGCATATATATTCGCTTTCTCTGTTCCGCAAATGGACAAGCCTTAGGAAAGCTGTGGAGGCGGGGTTTAATTAAACAAAAAGGCTACTTAAAGTACAGTCCTTTACCAAGTTAATTTGCATGCAAACATTTATTGTACAGAAAATATGTGTATGACATTTACCTATAGATGGGGGAGGCGAACGCCGATTTCCAATGTCTCCCAAACCAGAGGTGTTACCAGACCTCCTGAATATATAAAAAAAAGCCATTACTTGGGAATATAAATCACCTAACATCAGCGTAGCTAAGCTCTTCTAGGCCCTAGGGTGACACTGCATTTCATTATTAATACCATGAACACGAAAGCCTTGCACAATAGAAAACACCTATGGTCTCATAAGCCTCTTCTAACTAATAAGCACACTGAGTTGATGTTTCTGTTGGCAGAACTGGGGTAAAAAGACAAGCATTCTTTAATCAGGGCCAGAGCTAGATCCCCCAAGGGATTTGATTCTGTGAGTGGTAATTTCCTATACTGTCCCATAGTCAAACCACAAGGCCGTCCCTATATAGACTCATTATCTCACCTTGCTTTCTGTTCTTGTTTCAATCGAATGGCCTCTAGCCTCTGAGGGCTCGGAATAAAGGCGATGTCTCCCCCTTCTTTCACTAGCCTCCCGATCCACCAGTCATTGTTGTATTTCTGTCAAAGCAGGTAAAAATGATGTAATGATAAATGATGAAGTAATACGGTTAAATATGAAATATTCAAATGTTGGCTGGAGAAAGAAAAAAAACAAATTTATTGGAATTTTTTTTACATACTTCCCTTTATTAATACCCCCTTAAAAGGGGATAATGAGTACTACTTTTAATCTTTTTTTTTTTTTACTTGCAGCTTCAAAAAAAAGTAATGAGCACCTATAGCCAAGGGAATATAACTGACTTAATTCATAATGCCCTCCTTCACTGGCAGAGCTGAACTGACAATTTGTAAGTACTCCCTCTGGCAGTCTCAGCAGGATGCTCCGACTGTTGGAACATGTTATTTACCCAAACCCTTTAAGGGAACAAACACTGCTCCAATAAAAACATCAGAGAATGACAAAGCTGCATGCATTATTTTCAAATCAAATTACTTTCCTGTAAATAGACATATACAGTATGTAGTATGCACTGTATTCACCAAAGTGCATTACTGAATATCATGCAATATCATGCATTGTAGCTCTTATATGATATGTGCCTGTGCTTTCAGCTTGATGATATATGTGCCCAATGAATATGCAAATATACTCTGCCTGCTGGGTGCATTTATTGTTATTTATTTACATACTTTTAACTGCATACCAAAAAAATATTTTTAAGAATATTTTTTATGCATGAAATGTGTATTTTATATATATATATATATATATATATATATATATATATATATATATATATATATATTAATATATATATTATTCTTTTTTATATGAGGTTTAAAAAAATATTGAAAAAAATTAAAAAAAGCATAAAAAATATAAATTCATCCCCAATAGACATTATATTTATGTTTGATGCAACGATGAGCACTTTGAGATTCTCAAGTAGGCTCTCCAAACTTCTGTCCAGCACTGCTTAGTGTTGATTGCATGGTTAGACCACTGTACACATTCTCACCTCTTTGATATGTAGAAAGTCTTTGGCTTCAAAGTTGATAGCACTTCCCTGGACTGGGCATTCTTCATCCAATGCACCACAGTAACTGACATTGGTTCTAACAGCAAATGCAACTGGCTTGAGCTGAAGGAAAAGATAAGCATTCTCATGTATCACAGTGTAATGCACTGTTCCTGCATCACAGAAACCAGTTAGATTTACAATTTTAGATTTTAAGATGATTGGGAAGGGGGTTGGAAGGGAGCACATAAAAGAATATAAGAGTACAAGATATAAGGGTGCTATAGATGGGAGGAAGAGATAGTTGGATGGAGGCATGAATGAACTGAAGAATTATGGAAAGTTAAAACTCAGAGAGTAATTAAACTCAGGACCCTGCATTCACAATACCTTGTCCACCACAGTATACAGAACATGGAATGCAATTATTTTAGCAAATATAAACTGCTAAATTCCTTTTGTCATCAGCAGTATATTGCAGTATTTATTGTGACTTCTATCAGTGTCCGACTGAGCACTGGTTAAAGCTTATAGGAAGAGTTTTCATTCTCCTCTGACTATCCTATGAGGCTGCATGACCCCTGACCCTCTGTCTGGACAGTGCTGATTGGCCCTGTGTTGATCACATGCACCCTCCCAAGAATGAAAAAAATATCTAGCAATACACACCAAACTGAGCATGTGCAGAGTGCCCCTAAGGCTCTGTGCTATCAGGAGATAGATTGGAGACCGTGGAAGAAGGGGAGGATCAGAGAAGACAGGATCAAACAGCCTTTTTACACAATGCAGAGGATTAACCCCTTAGCTTCCACAGTGAGTATAAGGACATTAAAAAAACGTCAGTAGCTTTTAGTGACTTTTTTCAGCATTTTTGCAGCAGCGTTTTTGCGTGTTTTGCAGCGCTAGCTGTAAGCCGCGTTTCTCATGACTCTATTCAAAATCAGTGGTTCCCTATGGCCCATTATTTTAATAGAAGTTGCACCAGAAGTCGGATCATGATGATCCGACTTGCGGCGCGACTTGTGTGCAGAGAATCTTGAAGGGGAACCCCGCAATTTTTTTTAAATAAAATGGCGTGGGGTCCCCCCAAGATCCATACCAGACCCTTATCCGAGCACGCAGCCTGGCTGGCCAGGAAAGGGGGTGGGGATGAGCGAGCGCCCCCCCCCCCTCCTGGGCCATACCAGGCTGCATGCCAACATGGGTAGTATGGGTGCTTTGGGGCAGGGGGGCGCAGTCCTCATCAACATGGGGACAAGGTGCCCCAAAGCACCCATACTCCCCATGTTGAGGGCATGCGGCCTGGTATGCTCTTGCGGGGGAACCCCAAGCAAATTTTTAACAATTTTTTTGCGGGGTTCCCCTTGAAGATCTTCTGCACACAAGACGCGCCCCAAGTCGGATCATCATGATCTGACTTCTGGTTTGACTTCTATTCAAATCAATGGGCCATAGGGAACCATTGATTTTGAATAGAGACAGAGACGCCTGACGAGGCTTAACACTGTGTATACAACGTTAAGCAACGTTATTGCGCGTTTTTCAGCCTTAGATCGTTTTTTAAAGCTCAAAAACATCTCTCAGAACCCACTGGTCTTGTGGTTTTTTTTTACAGCTAAAAAACGCCCCAGCCAAAAACAGTTGATAACAGCCTATGTGTGCATGAACACATAGGATAACATGATGGGGAGTTTATTGACTGTAGAAAGAAATGTCTGCAGCTAAAAACAGCTGCTGTAAAAATGTCCAAAAACGTCCAGTGTGCAGGACTAACAAGCATGCTTTACTGCATATACAGACTGATTTTACTGTTGTGGGCTTAGTAACACTTTAAGCCCCCCTTATCTTTTCTTTGTCACTGGAGAATAGTGTCATTGGAAAAAAAATGTCCAACTCAGTCAATAGTCTCTTTTACCAGTGCTAAAGCATTCAAATCACTTGTAGATCATTATCTGTAGAAGCCATTCATACATAAGCAGGCAGATCTGTTTCTTTAAATCCTGGGACCTGGCACATTTTTCCTCCCATATTCAGCCAGCATTGCCCATCTATGGAATGTGGAAGGGAGGTGTTCTTGTCTTTTCTCAGTAGGGAAGAAAAGGGTTGCTGAATGATTCTAGAGATTTTTGAATGTGCTGGAAAATCTTTAGTACTGTATGTGTGTGAAATAAGCACTTCCAATGCTCACATACCACCTACCATATGCTGCCTGTATGTGGATACACTGTGCGGGGAAATTATTAAAAGTGTCTAATACATTTTATATCAACTTTACAATTTTGTGTCAGTTAGAGCAGTTGCTTAGAGCATCCAAGCGGCTTATACATTTTAATTTTCTATGGTGTGTGGAAACAATAAAAGCTAAAAGATTCTTGATTTCTATGGGCAACTGCACCAGATGAGACAGAACTTGTCCCAGGCACATTTATTATTTGCCCCTGTGCACCCATGTCTATACATACATAGACATACCCTGTTGCCACTTTAAAGTGAACCTGTCATGAGAGAAGTACCATGGTTGCCGTTGCTGATTTCCTTCTAAAAAAAGCTGGATGCCTGATTATGTCTGACTATGCATGCCAGAATTTCTGAACTCTGCACTTCAGCACCAGCATTACAACCAGGAGACTATCCTTCTCAAAAGGGGAGGTCAGCAAAGGGAGCCTCTATTATTTTCTCATAACCATTTTTGGAAAGCAGTCATCTAGAACAGGGGTCTCCAAACTTTCTAAGCAATGGGCCAGTTTTCTGTTCTTCAAACTTTATGTGGGCCAGAATGTGATCAGTGGGGATAGAAAATGCCCTGGCATCAGTGGGAGTAAACAACACCCCATTAGAGGGAGGAATAGTGTCCCATTATTGGTGTCAGAGGGGGGAATAGGGCGCCGTCAGTGGGAGGAATAGTGCCCCATCATTGGTGTTAGTGGGAGGAATAGTACCCCATCATTGGTGTTAGTGGGAGGAATAGTACCTCATCATTGGTGTCAGTGGGAGGAATAGTGCCCCATCATTGGTGTCAGTGGGAGGAATAGTGCCCCATCATTGGTGTCAGTGGGAGGAATAGTGCCCCATCATTGGTGTCAATGAGAGGAATAATGCCCCATCATTGGTGTCAGTAGGAGAAATAGTGCCTCATCCTTGGTCTCAATGGGAGGAATAGTGCCCCGTCATTAGTGTCAGTGGAAGGAATAGTGCCCCATCATTGGTGTCAGTGGGAAAAATAGTGCCCCATCATTGGTGTTAGTGGGAGGAATAGTGCCCCATCATTGGTATCAGGGAGAGGCATAATGCCCAATCGGCATCAGTAGGAGGAACAGTGCCCCATTGTTATTGTCAGTGAGAGGAAGAGTACCCCAAGGGTCAGATAAAAGCAAGCAAAGGGCCGCATAGAGGATTCTGCCATGCATTCTTAATGAAGATTCTGAACAGCTTTCAAAGTTGAGATCTAAGTCCCATCCTATTCCACCTTCTGTGTCTCTCTATTGGTCCATTGTTGTTGAAGGTCTAGTAGAAGGGGCAAGAGACAGCAAAACTAAGCTCTGAGCTGCAGAGACTCATGACTAAGGTATTGCTGATGCTTTGGCTGCCATGACCTTACATCTCTTGTCCATACACCCGAGTATCCCAGTAAAGACACAACCACTTACTTTGGATTTAAATGGACAAAACAGCCTCTTTATTATCAAAACCATATATAACAAAAATAACATATTATACCATTCTGCTTAACCAAACATAGGTTTTAACCATAATGTACCTAACTGACTTTTTCCAGAGTCTTAGGTTAATGAAGGCACATTTTCCTCATCGCATTGCATCGCATTGGCTGTATCAACCACCACATTCCTATCCTGGCTCCCAGCCGCAATTCCCCCGGCTCAGAGATAATTTAATACCAATTTTCCACCGGATGCAGCCCAATGACTGATAGGAAGCTACACCCATACTGAGACGGGTCCATGTACTTGTATGAGAAAGTATCCTGTTCTCTGTGTATTGCTACCTGTGTGCAAAATCCCTGGTTTTCCTGTCAGTCCCTGTCCCCTTGTTTTCCTATTAAAAACTGACCACACTAAGCAGAAGAGCACATCGCAGTACGTTCTCTAGCTGTGTTGGGAACTCAGCCTGCTCTCCTCCAATCAAACTTGTCCTGACACGCCCCCACTGCACAGTCAATCACTGGGAAGATCAGTGTGCTGCTCCCCCCCTTAGTTCTTATGCAGCTGAGAACAGAGAGAATGTGACCACTTATAAAAAAGGGAAAACATATATTTATATATTTTTTTATATCTATGCAAAAATGTTTTCATTTCCATTTTAAACTGAATTGGTTGTTTTACAAGGTGATCATTTACAATCACTTTAACTGCAACCCTTTGGTTCCTATATCAGTTCACTATAAATGTGGCATCAGTGCATACAGCAAATCATTTTATTTAGTGAATTAGTGTAGTAAAACATAACTAATTTAGCACAGCTTGATTATCTGCATGGATGCTGGATTATAAAGCTAATTACAACAGCTTGACTGGAAAATATCTTAACTAATAACTATTGTCTAGACATTGACTCCTCCACTTCTCACGTTCCTCATAAAAGGTCATATGGCTACCTTGAGCTTACATGCTGGAACATACTAAATTTCAAGACTGTCTATGTCAATGGGCGTTCTAGACAAACACTGTGTTTTTCTTTAACCTCCCTGGCGGTATGACTGAGTCTGGAATTTATTGCTGAAAGTGGTAATGGTTTTCTGCATGGAGATATGGCGTTATGTACTATAGGCCTGCAGTGGTTAGTAATTACTTACTTAAACCTGACCAAACAACACTCTAGTAGACATCTGAGATGTAATAAAGTAAGAAACACACAAATTCATGAATTATAATCAAATAAATAACATAAATTTATTCAGATGGAAACACCTAGAAAATTTTTAACTACAAAAAATTAATAATCCTCCTGAGTGTGGTAGATCTTGAAGCAGGGTACCACACAAAGTCCAACATCACAATCGGGGCAGTAAAACCTGCTTTCTTTCCGGACCTTCTTCCCATTACCGTCTCTTTTGGAACAGCAGACCACACACATTCTGGTCGCTGCTGCTTTTTTGGCGGTTGGCGGAATGTACTCAATAAAATGGCGACCAGTCAGGCGAAGTGGGTTGCCAACGTCCGCAGCCCGACATCCAGATCTGGTCGCAGATGGTACCTCTTGGGTAGCAAAGATCCGTTCGGCCACCCTCCAGATGAACTCAGAGTGGACAACCGGTTTCTCACTCTGAGCTCTGTATAAAATATAAGCGTTCCAGAGGCACTGTTCCAGAATGTGGCGGAAAATTTTTTTGTAATATTTTTTCTGCTGCTTCCGCATTGCTGGATAAAAAGTCATAGCCTGGTCGGCCCGGTCCACTCCTCCCATTGTGATGTTATAATCTATAACGACCTGCGGCTTTTGTACCTCCTTTCCTGCCCTGGTGGGCACAATAGCAGTGACGGTGTTGTGCACTGTGCTGGGTAGGCAAACGTCCTTTTTGTCCCTCCAGCGCATGGCCATCATTTTGCCTTTTTGAAAGGCCACCAGCTCACCACTTTTTAGTGTCCTTTTGCACAGCATTGATGGCATGTTTTTACGGTTTGGTTTTACCGTACCGTAAGCGTCTGTTTTGCGCTTGATCAGCACCTCATAGAGCTCGGGGGATGAATAAAAATTGTCCG
>BLSH010207037.1:203757-220727 GCA_018402905.1 Glandirana rugosa
CCCCCCCCCCCACAGACGTTACATGGGGTGGACACTATAACCGACGTTACATGGGGTGGACACTATAACCGACATTACATGGGGGTGGACACTATAACCGACGTTAAATGGGGGTGGACACTATAACCGACGTTACATGGGGTGGACACGGTGGGGGTAAATTGCAGCCAGTATCACAGGTTGGGTACATTGCAGCCAATAACACAGGTGGGGGTAGATTGCAGCCAATATCACAGATGGGGGTACATTGCAGCCAATATCACAGGTGGGGTACATTGCAGCCAATATCACAGGTGGGGGTAAATTGCAGCCAATATCACAGGTGGGGGTACATTACAGCCAATATCACAGGTGGGGTACATTGCAGCCAATATCACAGGTGGGGTACATTGCAGACACCCCCCCCCCCAGTATTCAGGACAAGTCAAGCACTTACCCTATCTAATAGGCAGGCAGGTGTGTGCAGAGCTTCACTTGCGGACAGCATGCTGGAGTTTGCAATGGATGGTCTGCGGCGTGGGAGTCGGGACTGAAACCCGGCGGAGTCCTCCACCCCCGCCACAGTCCCACCCCCGCCCACAGCATCCAATGCCAGTCAGTCACTGGCTCAGGGCAGCCAATGGTTGCACATACACGTAGTCTTTAATGACTGACCAATCGGCTCACTACTTGTTGTCAGCAGACAGCAAGGAGCTGAGAAAAAAAAAAAAAGAAAAGTCAATATACCGGCGCCTCCTGTAGGGGGTCGGGCTGACTTTTTTTTTTCTTGTCAGCGGCGGGGAGGTGGTGCCCAAGCGCCCCTTATTGACCATCCATAGGTGTCGAGTCAGAAAATATTATCCATCATTTCCTGGTAAATGATAGACCCCAAATGGTAATTCCGGAATGCATTTGCTCCAGGCTGACTGCATTGAAAGCTTAAAGTGTAAGTCCATTTATAGATGATAGGTTTTCTTGTGTAGATGTTAATGTTGTGATTTACCTGGCTGCTTCTTAGGCCTCATGCACACGGGCGTTTTTACAGCCATGTTTTTGAGCCTTTTTTACAGTTTAAAAATGCCTCTCTATGTTATTCAATGTCCTCATACACACACACAGACGTTTTTGAGCTGTAAGTGGCATAGGCGTTTTTAAGCTGTAAAAAAACCCCAGGACCAGCGCGTTCTGAGGCTGCAGTGCTAGAGCTGTTTTGACGCTGGCGCTGGCAAAATGCTCAAAAACGAGGCTTAAGGTTGTACACACAGGGTTAAGCCTCGTCAGGCGTTTCTCTGCCTCTATTCAAAATCAATGGTTTTCTATGGGACCCCATTGATTTGAATAGAATTTGCACCAGAACTATGATCATGATCCGACTTGCGGTGCAACTTGTATGTTGAGGATCTTGAAGGGAAACCCCCGCAAAAATTAATTTTTTTTTTTTGCGTAGGGTTTCCCCCACCCCCCAAGAGGTACCAGGCCCTTTGGTCTGGTATGGATTTTAAGGGGAACCCACATGCCGAAAAAACGGCGTATGGTCCCCCCCCAAAATCCATACCAGACCCTTATCCGAGCACGCAGCCTGGCAGGCCAGGAAAGGGGGTGGGGACGAGCGAGCGCCCCCTCCTGCACCATACCAGGCTGCGTGTTTGTGAATAAAAGGTAGTGGAATGAGCGCTACTCCTATTAATTCTGTGTGCTAGGTAAGTGCAAACCATATGGAACAACTTTGTTAGTTCCCAGATAAACAATAAATCATACGCTTATAAAATCACATAAATGGTGAGTAAAGTGCTTTGTGATCTTAACAACAAGTGTCAATAAACCAATGAGCCCGTAAATGCCTTATTTGCATAAACCTCCAAAAGTGAAACTTATTTCTCTTCAGAATAAAAATAAAAATGAAAATGAAATGTCTTTAAATAAGTTCATAAATTCAAGATAAAAAAAAACAAAAATAAACAGTTCATGTGTATCGGTGACAAAACAGTTCATGGGATAATAATAAATAATTTGTTCCCACATATGGACCACACGGAGGGGCTGGATGGTTAAGCAGAGGACAGCACCAAAACCACAGCAAAGAAGCAACACAGGGCTTACACTGTGGAGACGTGATACCCCCTAGGGGGGACTTCTCTCTGGTAAGTGGCTTTCCATAAGGGCATTACCAGAGCACAAGCACGGTTTACCACATTGCAAGCTGGAAGAGCACAAATCACCTCCCATGAACTGTTTTTCACCGATACAAATGAACTGTTTATTTTTGTTTTTTTGATTTTCAATTTATGAACTTATTTAACCTCCTTAAAGGTATTCCCGAGTGTGGCTCGGGGTGAGTTTTCACTGGAAATAGCGGTAACCCCGAGCCACACTCGGGATTGCATCGCTGGACCCAAAGCTGGGTTACTTACCTTGTCCCCTGGATCCAGCGATGTCCCCCCGCCGTGTCTGTGGGCTGTGTCCTCCGCCCGATGCCTCTGTGATGCCGGGCTCCGTTCCCTGCGAGCACCGCGTCGCATGGGGGCGGAGCCTGGCGGGAAACAAAAAGTGAAACACACAGCAAACAAGACTGTAAGATTACATTACTATATTAAATCATTTCACATCCCCTTTGTCCCTAGTGGTTTGTCCAGTGCCCTGCATGAACTTTTATATTATATATGGCATTCTTTCTGCCTAGAAACTTGAGGACGTCCATGGCATAAAAAATGGTCCCTTTACGTCAAAAGTGGTTTTCGACCAGCTAGAAAACAGCGATGGTAAATAAGAATCACTTGAGGAATTGATCAATACTGATTCGTGGGGAAATTCGTCATCAGACACTGAAAGTGATGACAGCGACAATTCTGCAACTGAGTAAATTTCAGTGTTTTTGACTAGATTACATTATTGAATACATTGATTATTATATTATTATTTTTGATAGTTATTTATAGTTATTTATTATATTATATATTTTTTTTCATATATATTATATTATAATTTGTGATTTCATTAATTCAAACTTTATCATACCCGGGATGTCTACTAGACTCTTGTCTTAAGTGAATTATTCCTAAGAATTACGGGCCTACAATATAAAACGCCAAATTTTTATGCGAAAAAATGTACTGATTTGAGACGCAAAAATCTGACATAATCATACCGCCAGGGAGGTTAAAGACATTTAATTTTCTTTTTTTTAATTTTTATTCTGAAGAGAAATACGTTTCACTATTGGAGGTTTATGAAAATAAGCATTTACCGGCTCATTGGTTTATTGACATGGATTGTGCAGAAAGCACTTTACTCACCATTTATGCAATTTTATAATTTTATGATTTATTGTTTATCTGGGAACTCACAAATTTGTTCCATAATGTTTGCACTTACCTAGCATACACAATTAATAGGAGCAGCACCAGTTCTACTAGCTTTTATTCACTAATATATCAGCCATCACCAGACAGGTGGGGGCAAGTAGAGGCAGCAGCTCCACATCACATAATCATCATTTCTTCCACTGCGCGGGGCCATCTTGCTTTCTTTCATACCAGGCCGCATACCCTCAACATAGAGGGTTGGGTGCTTTGGGGTAGGGGGGCCCTGCGCCCCCCCCCCCACCCCAAAGCACCTTGTCCCCATTTTGATGAGGACAAGGGCCTTTTCCTGACAACCCTGGCCGTTGGTTGTTGGGGTCTGCGGGCGGGGGCTTCTGGAAGCCCCTTTAACAAGGCCTCCACCCTATGTGAATGAGTATGGGGTACATTGTACCCTTACCCATTCACCTTAAAAAAGTGCAAAAAAAACACATTATGCAGGCTTTTAAAATATTTTATTAAATCAGCTCCGGCCTCTTGTCCCCTCTCCGGCTCTTCTTCCTCTCCGGCGTCTTCTTTCTTCTGCCCTCTTGCGGGGTCTTCTATCTTCTGATCTTTTGCCAGGTTGTTTGTCTTATGCTGTTTTGCCGCTGTCTTCTCCGCTGTCTTCTCCCTCTGCTCTTCTTCCCATGTTGACAAAATGCGATCTCCCGGATTAATGGTGTATCCGCACTCTGCATTGACATATATTGGCATGGGGTGGGGCCACGCGCTGATGTCATATGGAGGCCCCTGCCCCTTATGACATCACTGCCCCATAATGCATCGGGCGGTGACGTCATAAGGGGGCAGCCTCTGGAGTTCTGTCCTCTATCTTCTGCTCTTTTGCCGGGTCGTCTGTCTTCTGCTCTTTTGCCGCTGTCTTCTCTGCTGTTGACAGGACGCGATCTCCCAGACTAATGGTGCATCCACGCTCTGCATTGACTTATATTGGCATGGGGCGGGGCCACCCGCTGACATCATCCGGAGGCAGAGGGAGAAGACAGCGGCAAAAGAGCAGAAGACAGAAGACCCGGCAAAAGAGCAGAAGATAGAAGACCCCTCAGAAAAAAGAAGACCCCGCAAAAGAGCAGAAGAAAGAAAACGCCGGAGAGGGAGAAGAGCCAGAGAGGGGATAAGATGCCGCAGTTGATTTAATAAAATATTTTAAAAACCTGTGTAGTGTGTTTTTTTTACACTTTTTTTTAGGTGAATGGGTAGGGGTACAATGCACCTCATACACATTCACATAGGGTAAAGGGGAAGCCCCCTTGTTAAAGGGGGCTTCCAGATTCTGATAAGACCCCGCCCGCAGACCCTGCAACCAATGGCCAGGGTTGTCGGGAAGAGGCCCTTATCCTCATCAATATGGGGACAGGGTGCTTTGGGGTAGGGGGTGCAGGGCCTCCCCTGCCCCAAAGCACCCACCCCCCCATGTTGAGGGCATGCGTCCTGGTATGGTCCAGGAGGGGGGGTGCTCGCTCGTCCCCATCCCCTTTCCTGGCCTGCCAGGCTGCGTGCTTGGATAGGGATCTGGTATGGATTGTGGGGGGGGCCACAACATTTCTTTGGCATGGGGGTTCCCCTTAAAATATATACCAGACCAAAGGGTCTGGTACCTCTTGGGGGGGAACACTACGCAAATTTTTGTTTTTTATTTTTGCGGGGGTTCCCCTTAAAGATCCTCAGCACACAAGTCGCATCGCAAGTCGGACCATCGTGATCTGACTTCTGGTGCGACTTCTGTTCAAATCAATGGGCTCCCATAGGGAACCATTGATTTTGAATAGAGGCAGAGGAACGCCGCTGAAAGCTAGCGCTGAAAAACACGCATTGATGCCAATGCAAAACACTGATAAAATTGCTTTACAACGTGGCTTTTTTCCTGGCGTCGGTACTAACTTTACAGCTCGTTTTTTGAAACGCCCATGTATGTATGTAGCCCTATATATATCTATAGCTTTTCTTGTGTAGATGTCAACATTTTGATTTACCTATCTGCTTCTTTTATATGTTTTAGGGTGCTGGCAGTCTGCTCACCTACTATTTTTTCGTTGTATAAAGGTCTCTGTGACTTTACAAATGAGAAAAACGTCCCTTAAAAATGAGACTTGCTCATCAGGCAATGATAAATATGAAGATCTGCTAGAGATCTCACAATATATGAGTCATGGAGTGGCTAAGCTCAATATCATCCAATCATAATTAGGAGCAAGTTATAGCCTGCCATTCCTGACTCCCTTCTTAAAAAATTTCAAGAATTCAAAAATATTAATACTTTAACTACTTCAAGACCAGACACTTTCACCCCTTTCCAGTCCAGGCCATTTTTCAGCTTTCAGCTTTGTCACACAACACTTTGCCCAAATTAAAATGTTATCTTTTTTTTTTTAGACAGATAGACATTTCTTTGGTGGCATTTAATCACTATGTGTTTTTATGTTTTGCTATATAAGCAAAAAAATACTGAACATAAAGTTTTGCAAATAAATATTTTGTTTTCATAAATTTAGGCTAAAATGTATTCTGCTATATTTCTTTGGAAAAAAAATAACCAAAATCAGCATATTATTTAGTCTGTGTGAAAGTTATAGAGTCTTGAAAATCGATCCTGGTGTAATGACTGCTATTTCATTTCTTGAGGCCCTAAAATGTCAGGACAATACAAATACCCCCCCCCCCCCCCCAAATGACCCCTTTTTGGAAAGTAGGCAGTC
Organism: Glandirana rugosa; assembly: GCA_018402905.1. NCBI lineage: Eukaryota > Metazoa > Chordata > Amphibia > Anura > Ranidae > Glandirana > Glandirana rugosa. The sequence goes on from BLSH010207037.1 coordinate 209,792, forward strand.
CAAGGTATTTTAATAAGTGGCATGGTAAATTTTTTTAAGTTGTAATTTTCTTGCCACAGTTTTGTGGAAAATGAAGATTTTTTTTTTTTTCCTCACAACGTTGTCATTTTCTATTTTCTTACTTATTACACATTCTGCTATGCCTCTTGAGTATTGGGATACTACATGTGTGAGCCTTTTTCACAGCCTAGCCACATAGAGGCCCAAAATTCAAGAAGCATCTTCAGGCTGTCTAGGGACATAAATGACCCATTATGGTACCAAGCCACTGTGATTGGCCCTGGTACCATGTGATTGCTGTGACCAATCATAGAGGTCACAGAATGACAGCCTTGTTTACTACTGTAACTGTGAACACTGTGACCAATCACAGCAATCACATGGTACCAGGGCCACTCATAGTAGCCTGGTGCAATGATCAGTGATCCCCTGTGTTTGGCAGGCACAGCGGTCACAGATCCCACCACTGCACACTCTAGAGAGCGTGCACAAGAGGCCAATGCAGGAGGACATACGGGTACGTCAACCTACATCGGCACTGTTCCCATACAGCAGTATATATACAGTGACTGGATGAGAGGCAAATTCACTGATCTGGAACACACTCGCAGCAAGCCAGAACTAATGATCTGAATACTTGCTCAGTAACTCCTAATCAATGGATCAGTATGACAGTCAAGCTCTACAAGGAGAGGCCAGCAATGGCTGCACATATACAGAATGTACCTCAGTACAAATCACATAAAAAGATTTTTACATGGACTGACCAGTTAGCAGTGAAAGTTGGAAATTCTTTGTTTTAGACAAACTATAAATATATAAGTAGCCATTTCCTCTCAATCATCCCAGAATTTACCCAGCCCTACTGTAGACAAACCTTGTTGGATTGCCTAATTGACTGACAGATATAGCCATAAGCAGAACAGAACACAAAAGTGTAGGATCAACAAAAAATATCCAAGAGAAGAAAAGCAGAATCAGAGCGAGAAATGGAAAAGCAGTGCGTCAAAGCTGGGGACTATCATTGACCCTATGCTGCAGGGCTGGGCCAATCACTCAGCACCAGTATTATCAGATTAGAGAAAATGGAGTAAAGCTTGTCCTGATGAACCATCTGAAATTCAAGCACTGGTGGCCCTATTGTCACCTTCTAGTGAGAAAATTGTCAGCTGAACAGTGGCTGCATCCAATCAGATGCAGGCATTTTTCAAGTATTCTGACAGTCATGGGTGCAGGCTGTCAGAATACAATAGCTGGCAGGGGACATTCCTCCATTCACATTGTTTAGAAATAATCTTACAGTGTAAGCCAACCTGTTTCTGCATATGAAAATTACAGATTTGCTTAAAGCTTCATGTACACTGGCCTACATTTGCCGCAGCTATGGGAAAACGTGAAACGTGACAAAATTGTTTTGCGTTTTCCCGCGACCAGTGGTCAAAATGTTCCTATCCTGAACGTAATTCTTCCGTGGTCAGGAGAGGGAGGTTGAAGCTCACCTAAATGCGACAGCTCCTAAAAATTCTGCAAAAAGCCTATGTGTTCATTGACACATAGGCTTCTATGGAATTGAGTTTAGGAGTTTTGGTTAAAAAAAGCTCAACTTTTTACCTAAACTCAAGTTTAGGAGCTGCCAGTGTAGGATAATGTACGTGGAGCCTTAAAGTGTATTTACGGTCAAACATTTTTTGTTTTGTTTTGGATAGAGTAGGGAAGGATTAGAACTCCTGTCAGATTTTTATTGCTACATATGTCCCCACTAAGTAAATTCACCCTCTTTATTTTTTCTGGTTTCTATTGTCAACAAGACAGAAAATGATAGGAAATTAGAATTTTACATTTTTCATTGGATTGGAAGGTGAGAGTAAACCTTCCAACTGGGCAATCTGTTATGGTGAGGGCATCTGTCTGTGGGAGGATTTCCCCTCACTTTGTCAGGATTTCCTCTTACTTCCTGTTGCGTCTCTGCGACAGAAAGTAAATGAAGATCTCCCCAATGTGATATAGAAGAAAATTGACAGAGGTTTTAGGGCCCATTCACACCAGAATGCGGTACGGAAAAACTCCTGTTCCGTGCGCGTTTACTGGAAAAAAGCACTGCACTTGTGATCTGCACTTGTGCAACACCCCAAACGCAGGTCGCAAATGCAGTGCATTTACCTGCACCAGATCACATGGTCCAGAAGTACCATGCAGTCTGGTTGCAGTTTGTTTTTTAGACACTGTCGTGATAAAATTAAACCCCTGTGCAGCGCCTGAGAAACCCCCCCATTCTCCCCAGTGTGAAAGCCCCACTGGGGCGATGTGCTAGCAGGATGAGAAAAAAAGTCCTGCAAGCAGCATATTTGGGGCGGTGCGCTGAGCAGTGTGTACACCACTCCTCCACCGCAACCTCCATTGTAATCAATGGGCGGCGCTTCCAAATCGGCTGAACAACGCCACGGAAGCGTCGAGCGGTGGCGCTTTTAACCCCTTCTTGGGAGTTAAAAGTGCCCGCTCCTGCCTGCAGAGCGGCGCCATATCGCTATAATAGCAGTAAAGCGCCGCCCACCCGCCTCAGTGTCAAAGTAGCCTTAATGTAGTGTATGCACTACGTTTAGTGCTTTGCAATGCAATTTCAGCCCATTCAAAGAATGGGCTGAAAACGCACTGCACTCAAATGGCACAGGAATCGCACAGGAACGTGTTACCGTGCAATTCCTGGCGTGAACCGGCCCTTAACCCTTTCCTATAAAACTAAGAAAAAAAGTTTTGGCTGTACATACACTTTAAGAAAAAGTGCAATAAATGTGGGTTCAGTATTACAGGGTCCTTTATATTTGAATTCTATTTATGTGAATATACAGTAATATATATAGACTTGTCTTAGTCACAGAAATTGACATGAAGTATTGTGTTTAAAAAGGTAGGCTCATACCCTGGCTCTCTCGAGCTGTTCCTGGGCCTGCCTCTCCACCTCGCGGCGGGCAGCCTCACGATCCTCCTCCAGTGACACGTCGGAGTCTAACGATGGACGACTTGTGTAGGAATCAGCAGAGCCCTGGAAAAGAAGAAACCAGGTCCCTTAATTACTGCAGACTATTTCTGATGTTGGCATGTTCTCATGAATTCTGCCACTACATGCTTACATCTCAAACAAGCTGTGTATTGCATGCAGGCCTGTATACAGAGCTCTTATATACATATATACCTGCTTGTAGAGATTGTACAGATCTGCCTGTTGTCTGTTCTATTCATGTATGTTTTTCCTAAGATTTGCCTGATTTGGTAATAAAAGGCTGTCTAGAGGTGCTTATCGTTGTCCTGTTTTTTTTTTTTTATAAATCTTTTTATTGAGTTTGCCATGTAAAAATTTACAACATACAGTATGACAAAAGACATTACACTGATGTCAAATTTCTTAGTATATCACAGTAAAGGGGAATCCTCAAAGTTAAGCAAATTTACTACTACTCTTACATAAGGTCCCACATGCAAAATGTTATAGTTTACATCTTATGTTCACCCTCTGCACCACCTCTGTACCTGCGAAGGCCCCAACCTTGAGACTGAGGATAACTTCCCCTCCTGGAACTCCAAGGATTCTCGACTGCAGTCAAGAGTAATCTACATCCCTCCTGCAGTGGAGGACTCTGAGAGCCATCTGGACCACACCCTATCGTGTTTTTTAGGGCACCCTCTATGTATATAAGTGTCCCTGTATAGCGGGATAACATTATTAACCAGCTCTTTCCACTTGTCCACCGTTGGTGAGGCACTACGCTTCCAGTGTAGAACTATTCGTTTCTTAGCATAGAACAACAGGAGGCCTATCCAGGTCCTCTCCGCTACCCTAGGCGCCAAGTCCCCCACCAGACCCAACAAGCATATTTTGGAGAGGGGTCAATTGTAGTACCCAGCAGTTAATTTATAATATTAACAATTTGTAACCAAAAGTTCCCTACATATGGGCAAGACCAAAAAATATGGATATAGTCTTCTGGGGAGTGTCCGCACCTCCATTGCCCTGTTTTTTGAGCTTCAGCGTCTAGGAGCAGTTTTTGGGAGTGTTTTCCTGGCAGAAAGAAATGCTAAACACTCCTAAATACTCCTAAACGCTTCTAAATGCTTTTTTCTTCATGTACTGTAAAAACGCTAATAAAACACTAAGGGGTCAATTCACTAAAGGTTACTGCATGCGATATGAAGGTCACGTGACCCATTTTTCAGAAATATCACATGAGCTAATAAAAGATTCATTTCATCAAAGTAAAACATCGAATGTGAGGTAAATACCGTACATTGTTAGAATAGTGAGATAAATACCGCAAAAAAAATGAGATAAATCATTAACGTCAATTCACTAAAAAACAGAGTCATTATTTATCACCTGGTGTTTGCTGGCGGTATTTTAGAAAAGTACAAAATAACAATTAGGCCCCTTTCACTCTGGAGTGCTTTACAGGCGCTATTTAGCTAAAAATAGCGGCTGTAAAGCACCTCTTCACTAAACCCAGTGTGTCTTTCCTCACTGGGGCGGCTTGGGGCGGTGCGCTTGTGGGAGATAAAACAAACTCCTGCAAGCATCATTTTTGGGGCAGTGAAGGAGCGGTGTATACACCGCTCCTCCACCGCCCCTGCCATTGGAATGAATGGCCAGTGCTCCCGAAGCGCATGTACACCGCTCCGGAAGCGCCGGCACTTTTAACTCCTGTTTAACCCCTTCTTAAGAGGTTAAAAGTGCCCGCTGCTGGTAGAGCGCCGCTAAATTAGCGGCGGTGTACCGCTGACGTTCTGGCGGTCCTAGTATGAAGGGGACTAAGAGGAACTCTGCACTGGCCAGGAAGTGAAAAGTATACAATGTATCAGTGTTAAAAGGCTGCATTCATACCCGAGCGTATTGTTTTCCAGGTGTTTTTTAAGCTTTTTTTGCAGATTTTTTACAAGCTTTTTTAAAGCGTCTTAGAAGTGTATTACAAGCGTTTTACAGCTTCAGGCATTTTTGTTTAGCCAACAGAAAGCACTAAGGTGAGGAGAGGGAGAGGAAATTAGGGGTGGAGAGATGCTATTTGAGTGTTTTACAGCGTTTTTCTGCACAAGTCAGGCATTTCTATTGAAGTCTGTGGGGCTAAAAACGCTTGTAATTTGCCAAAAAAGAAGTTCATGTACTTTTTTGAGCTGCGGGCATTTTGCTTCAGGCCTCAAAATGCTCATTTGTGAACAAGGGCCATTGAAATGAATGGCTTTTGCTTGTTGGGTGTTTTGGAACTTTTGAGATGAGCGTATTACCAGCTGAAAACACTCAGGTGTGAATGGGGCCAAAATGTTCTTCTCTGAGCTCAGGAATGAAAATAAATTGTAACATTTCATGAGAGGGAGATTATTTTGTGAATGAAAGCACACTTGAATGTTTTCATAGTTTCACAATATTGCTGTGTGCCTTCTGTTGCAGTCTTAGCATGCAAAACAAAAAAGAAAATGGGAAAAAACAATGCCGAAAATGAAGCAAAATTTAAGTCCTAAATATGGCAAAACATAAATATTTAATGCATTGGGTAAATAGCGCATGTTTTTTAGTGAATTGACTACTTTTGAGATAAATACCGCATGAGTTATTTTAACTCAAATATTCATGCGGTATTTATCTCTAAGGGCTCATTTACATTTGCTTCAAAACAAGGTGTCAGACACACTTTGTTAAAGCTCCCTTAACACCAGTCAAAGCTCCTGTCACTAAATAAAATGGTTGGCTTACAGTCCTGTTTACACCTTGCGCTGGCGTTGCTTCACTTCAGCTTTACGTCAAAAATTATACCCCATGCTTTAGCCAGTCTTCAAAGCCTCTTCATCGCCTCCATAGAAGTCTATGACAAAGCTTGCTTGAAGCTCGCTTGAAGCACCTGCGGCTTTTCAGAGGCTTTAATTCAGCTTTAGCTTCGCTTTGTTTTGGAGAAACTGCAGGTGTGAAATATCAACCCACAGGGCATTGGCCAAGCTTCAACAAAGCGTCAAAAGAGCATTACTGAAGCCCCACCGAAGCCTCATTGAAGCACCACTGAAGCCTCATCGAAGCACCACCGAAGCCTCATCAAAATCCACTGAAGCCTCATCAAAGCACCACCGAAGCCTCAAAAACACATCATAAAAGCTTGTTGAAGCAGTAGAGGCATTAATGTGCGTTGAAGCCTAGTGAATTGTCCCCAACGCACCTAAAAGCTACTAAAATGCTACTAGAAGCCGGCACAAAAGCATGGAGACCATTTCCGAACAATATCCCACTGCAACCTGCGAGCATGCAATCTCGCCCATTGCACTGCCGGAATTGCGGCTGTGAACAAGCCTAGGATTGACATTGCTTCTCGCACAGACATTTCCTGGTTCCCTTGTCCTTTCTTCATGGCTACCTGAAGTTTCTCTCCCGGGAGAAAAATCCTTTGACCTATTGAATCTACTTCGTAGCCCAGGGATTGAATCCATTGTGTGGTCACCAGATTTTTGATGGTTTATCAGCCAACCTAACTTGTTCAGATGGTTCTGTGTTATCCTTAGATTCTCCTGTAACTCTTGCTCCGACTCTGCAAAAAGCATCCAGGTAGGGAATGACGGCGACTCCCCTTAGCCTTAGGAGCTCTAGTGCTTCCGCCAGCACCTTCGTGAATATCCTCGGTGATGAGGAAAGGCCAAATGGCAGGGCCCTGAATTGAAGGTGAACTACCCCTGCTCCATACTCTACTGCTAGCCACAGAAATTTCTGAGACTTCTCCGCTATGGGGATATGTAAATATACATCCCGGAGATCTATTGAACTCATGAAACAATTGCGGATGAGCAGATTCTTGACCGAGAAAATTGTGTCCATCCTGAACTTCTTGTATTTTATTGCTTTGTTTAGGATCTTTAACCACTTCACCTCCGGAAGGTTTTCCCACTTTAGGACCAGAGCACTTTTTGCGATTTGGCACTGCGTCGCTTTAACTGACAATTGCGCGGTCGTGCAACGTTGCACCCAAACAAAATTTGCGTCCTTTTTTTCCCACAAATAGAACTTTCTTTTGGTGGTATTTGATCGCTTCTGCGTCATTTCTGATCGCAGCTATAAACAAAAGAAAAGCAACCATTTTGCAAAAAAACCCAAATTTCTTACTTTTTGCTAAAATTCAAATCCAAAAAAAAAGATATAAAAAAACATTTTTTTTCACCGGTTTTGGCCGATTTATATTCTTCCTCACATTTGTGATAAAAAAAATTGCAATCGGCGTTTATTGATTGGTTTGCGCAAAAGTGGTCGCGTTTACGGATCATGAGAATTCATTTCTGGGGTTTTTATTTATTTTTTTTATTTTTTACTAGTAATGGCGCCGATCTGCGATTTTTAGCGGTACTGCGATATTGCAGCGAACATGTCAGACATTTTTGACACTTTTTTGGGACCAATGACATTAATTCAGCGATCAGAAATTTAAATGTCCACTGATTACTATATAAATGTCATTGGCAGTGAAGGGGTTAACCTGGGGGGGAGAGCTAGGGGTTAACTGTGTTCCCTGGGAGTGTTCTTACTGTGGGGGGGGGGTTGGGCTACCATGGGCATGAGAGATCTAACTGATCCCAGTGACAGGGATCAGTAGATCACCCATGCCTGCACTGTCAGAATGGGGAACTGCCGTGTTTAGATCGGCGGTTCCCCATTCTTTGCCTGTGGCCGCTCATCGCGGCTCGCCAGCGGACATTGGGTCCGCCCGAGCCGTGGGCACACTCCTCAGCCCCCCTACCAGCCATTCGCAAATCGCCGTCTTTTTACGGCGATGCGTGCACAGCAACCACACTGCCGCCGTGAAAACACGGCAGGCGGTGGGGAAGGTGTTAAGTTTAAATTTCCCCGACGGCTTCCTTACCAAAAAGATGTGGGAATAACATCCCTCTCCTATCTCTTCCTCTGGGACTCGGATGACTACTCCCTCCTGCATCAGTTCCTCCAAAAGGAACGTCATGGCCAGGGCTTTTTCTTGATCCCGGATCTTTGTCAAGTAGAAACGATGTGGAGGCCGTCGAAAAAATCCCATTCCTTGTTTGATTATATTTAGCACGAGTTTACTGTTATCTCCCTCCAGGCTGGAAGAAACGCCTGAAGCCTTCCTCCTACCGGGAGATGGTCGTCACTGCTTTTTCTCTCCTGGATAAGGAGCTCTGAACAGCACTCCCCCTCGACCCCTTCCTCTTTGAGGGGTCCAAGACCTCTTTTGCTTCTGATCCTTTTCCTTATAGGATTGCTGAAACGGACGAAAATTCTTCCTTGTTTGGATTGCCATTTTCTTTTGTGGAAAGGCCTTTTTCTTGTCCGCTGTCCGATACAGAACAGACTCTAATTCTGGATCGAACAGAAGGTCCCCTGTAAAGGGAATTCCACACAGCTTGATCTTTGAGGCTGTGTCCCCTGACCAAGTCTTGAACCATACGGCCCTTCTGGCCGAATTGATCAGAGCCGAACATCTGGCCGTCATGCGTAGACTCTGCCGAAGCGTCCACCATGTACCTCACCCCTTTGAGAAGGGTAGGAAAGGAATCTAATAAGTCCTTCCTGGACGTACCAGCCTCCACACGCCTCTTCAGTTTTTCCAGCCATGATTCCAAATTCCTGGCAACAACTGTTGAAGCTATAGCTGGTTTCAAATTGGATAGAGAGGAATCCCATGCCTTTTTCAATAGGGAGCCCGCTCTTTTATCCATTGTGTCCTTGAGAACACCCATATCTTCGAAGGCCAGGTCCATTTTTCTTGAAACCTGTGAAAAGGCTGCGTCTATCTTGGGTCTTTTATTCCAGACACGGCTTCATCATCCTCAAATAGAAACCTCCTCCTAAGAGACCTGGAAAAAAATTGACTCTTCTCTGGGTCTCTCCATTCTTTTTTAATGGTTTCCATGAGTACTTTGTGCACTGGAAAAACCCTTTGTTTTGTTTCTTCCAGGCCCTGGTACATCTTATCATGGATGGATAAAGGCGTTTTTTCCTCCTGAATCTCCAAGGTGGTATACATTGCCTTCAGAAGGTCTTCCACCTTCTCTAGGGAAAGCTTGTAGCGTGATGCCCTAGTGTCCTCCTCAAACTCCTTCTCCTCAGAATCTATCACTGAGGGTTGGACACTTTTCCTCTCTTCCTCCGACTCCTCTTCCTCCAACTGGGAAGTAGAAGGATGAGGTTCAGGATGGGAGCCCTTAGACCGGGAAGACCCCTGCTTACGAATCATGGATCTTACTGACCCCAAAGTTTCTGCCAGCTCCTTCCTGACAGAAGAGAGGGGCTCTCTGCATTCTTGAGAAGTTTCTTCCTTCACTAAACCTGCAATGCAGGTCTTGCAGAGCGGTTTGGGCCATGAATCTTTTAGCGAGATGCTCCAAGAGGGGCATTTCTTCCCTGACACTCTCTCAGACTTGGCCGAAACTTTCCCCTGGAAAACACAAAAAAAATCCCAACAACTCAGTAAACCCCTCACTGAGATAAGGAACACAAAACAGGAGAGAGTTCCAGCACCACAAATGGCTTCCTCATCCTTGCTGAACTGTCCTAAGGACATACACCTGGTCAGGGAAGGGTAAGTGAAACAAACAATAAAACCACCCAGTGAGTAAAGAAGAGATGCCTCTGCACCTCTCTTACCTGGGTCTGACAAGGGTCCCAGACGCCTGCATCTGCCGCCTCCGTGGTCTGCACCTCCATCGCAGCTCCGCGGTGCACACACTGCTGATTGCCTCTTAAATATACTCCTTCTGGCTTCCCTGCTGTGAGGGGCCGGAAGGAAGCCCTTGTCAGGCAGCCCGTCTCCTTCCCCTGCGTCTCCAGCGGCCGGAACCACTTGCCGCCACGCCCCGACAGCAGTCCCGCCCCCCAGACGCGACGTCACCCGCCGGCCGGGATTCGGATCCGACATGCCGCTCCTGGCATGCACAACACACCGCCTGCGGCCTCCAAACGATTGGGGCGGGAACATCCGACCGGACCATCGCTCCTGTTAGCCGGCGAGGAAGGAGACACCGGAGCAGTCCTCCACTCGTGCTCGGAGGGTGCTGGGCTGGCCAGAGAATTTCGCAGAAAGGTACCACCACTCCCTCACCCAGGACAGGTCCTGAGAGAGAGCAGCTCCCTTTGGTCCCCCAAGCAGTGCTTCCACCATGTCGGAGGAAACACTAAGACTGACGGCATGGTGGAAGCTGACGATTTTAAAGGGGCGTGACACGGCAGTGTTTCCTGTGAAGAGGTGGAGCTGTGCTCTCTCCATGGTGCTGTCCTGAAAGACGAGGGAGAAAAGAGCATGGAGATCTGGATGGATGGCAAAATCACTGCACAGAGCAGGTAAGTATGTAATATCACTTTAATTGTTAATGGCACCCCAATGCATGTTAGAGTGTGTGAGAAATTGTCTGACAAAGCACATGGTAACACATAGTACAATGCATTTTGTGTCCTGACCTTCAAGCATGTATGAGCAGTAGAGTTGAGCAAACACCTGGACGTTTGGGTTCTGCTCTTCTGTCCGAACTTCGGGACAAAGTCCGGGTCCGGGTCCGGACGGAACCCGAACGATCGCACGGACAACGAACCCCATTGAAATCAATGGGGACCTGAACTTTTAGGCACAAAAATGGCTGTAGCAAAGTCCTGGAAAGCCCTAGAGGGCTGCAAAAGGAAGTAAAATGGGGGTAAGGGTAGGGCAAGTGCCCTACAAAAAAAATGGGGACAGGGAAATAACTTTAAATATTTAAAAAAAAATAAAAACAAAAAAAAGCAAAAATGGAGGTGAATGTGGATCATCTTCAAACTGTGTCTGAAAAGTATTAACGGTAGAAACCATATAACTGTTCTAAAATCATCTTCAAACTAGGGCAAGTGCCCTACAAATAAATGGGGATAGGGAAAATAAATTAAAATCAAGTAAAAAAATGGGAAGGGGGGTGGATGTGG
>BLSH010207037.1:237174-249550 GCA_018402905.1 Glandirana rugosa
CCCATAAACATGAACCGAACAATCCCAGAGTTCTTTACTCTATCCGGCAGTCATATAGTCCACACTAGTTATGTGACACACGTCTTAATAATCCGTTTACTCATAAAACTGGTGTAGTAGGAGAAATACGTACAACAGAATGAGGTTCGACATAACCGAGCTTTCGGATGATGGTTAATTCGTATAATCCACTACACGTAGAGTCATTACTCTTCCCCACACCAAATTACTGTAGTTGTGGGATATAGTCCACACGTATTAATAATCCGTTGAAGGAAAGGAAACCGTTTTACCCAGTTTTCTTCCTGAACTGTCCGAGGCTTTTCAGTTTTTATCACTCTATAGAACGTCTCCCTACGTCGTGAGAATTTTAACGGTTCGAAGACTTCGTACTAGTAGCTTGTTAGTTCGCATTAATTGGTAGTAGGCTTTCGAGCCAATACAGCTTGGAGTAAGACAACATGCATAAAGAGGATGATGTGGTCAAAATACTCATTTGCCTAATAATTCTGCACACAGTGTATTGATCACACCTGATATACTGACGGCCTATCTCATTTCTTGAGACCCTAACAAGCCAAGTACAAATACCCCCCAAATGACCCTTTTTGGAAAGTAGACATTCCAAGGTATTTAGTAAGAGGCATGGTGAATTTTTTGAAGTTGTAATTTTTTCCCACAATTCTTTGCAAAATGAAAATTTTTTTTTTCTTTTTTTTTCACAAAATGGTCATTGTAACAGGTTATTTCTCACACACAGCATATGCATACCCCAAATTAGACCCCAAAACACACTCTACTACTCCTCCTGAGTACCACATGTGTGAGACTTTTTCACAGCCTGGCCACATACAGAGGCTCAACATGCAGGGATCGCCGTCAGGTATTCTAGGGACATAAATTACACATCTAATGTCATGACGACCTATCACATTTTTGAAGGCCCTGGAGCACCAGGACAATGGAATTGCCCACAAAATGACCCCATTTTGAAAAGCAAACACCCCAACGTATAATCTATGAGGCATAATGAGTCTTTTCAATGGTTCATTTTTTTTCAGTAGTTTTTGGAATATGTGGGGAAAAAATTAAAACACATTTTTTTTTTTTTTACACAAAGTTGTGTATGAGATATTTCCAACACATAGCATGTACATAGCAAAAATGACACCCCAAAATACATTCTGCTATTCCTCCTGAGTATGGCGATACCACGTGTGAGACTTTTACATAGCCTGACCACATACAGAGGCCCAACATTGAACTAGCACCTTCAGGCATTCTACAAGCATAAATTACACACCTCATTTCTCAACTACCTATTACACTTTTGAAGGTCCTGGAGCACCAGGACAATGGAATTGCCCACAAAAAAAACCCATTTTGGAAAGAAAACACCCCAACGTATAACGGCTCTTCCTATTTACACTGTGATCAGCCGTGATTGGTCACGGCTGATCACATGGTAAAAGGCTTCCACGGAAGCCTTTTACCTCGGTCGGTAATGCGGTGGGTCAGACTGACCCACGGCACCACTGATCGGCGCGATGCAGAGCAACAATTCTTTTTTTCAGATCCTCAGAGAGTTCTTTGCCATGAGGTGCCATGTTGAACTTCCAGTGACCAGTATGAGAGTGTGAGAGCGAGAACACCAAATTTAACACACCTGCTCCCATTCACACCTGAGACCTTGTAACACTAATGCAGTGGTTCTCAACTCCGGTCCTCGGGACCCCCCAACAGGCCAGGTTTGCAGGATAACTGAAATACATCACAGGTGATATAATTTGCAGCTCAGTGATTGCAGTATTCTAGTCTGCATCTCCCCAAGGTAATAGTTAAAATCTGGCCTGTTGGTGGGTCCCGAGGACCGGAGTTGAGAACCACTGCACTAATGAGTCACATGACACCGGGGAAAATGGTTAATTGGGCCGAATTTGGACATTTTCACTTAGGGGTGTACTCACTTTTGTTACCAGCAGTTTAGACATTAATGGCTGTGTGTTGAGTTATTTTGAGGGGACAGCAAATTTACACTGTTATACAAGCTGTACACTCACTACTGTACGTTGTAGCAAAGTGTCATTTCTTCAGTGTTGTCACATGAAAATGTAAGGGGTGTACTCACTTTTGTGAGATACTGTATATACTGTGTAAATATATATATATATATATATATATATATATATATATATATATATATATATATATTCATGTAGACTTCTATAAATTCTGCATGTTTATTTTACTTTTGCCAATCTTGAACAAATAGAAATATACCAATTCAACTCATCCTAAGGTTCACATATTCATACATATTAGTATTGTTAATGATTCAATATTAGATTTTAGATTAAAGAAGGCTTCTAACGGAGTTCAGCTTTAAAGAAACCCATATTGAGAGAAATATGGGCTGACAATGCTGACTTGGAGAATGCCAGGAAACGTGTTCTCTCAGGAGGTCAGGTATAGCGCATTTCTATCTGTAGAGTTTTCCGTTTAGCCTATGGGAAACCTTATACAGGCGGTCCCCGGGTTACAAACAAGATAGGGACTGTAGGTTTGTTCTTAAGTCGAATTTGTTTGTAAGTCGGAACAGGTACATTTTTTAAGTGTAGCTTCAGCCAAAACAAATATTTTTAAGCTTTTTGGATAGCATAGGGAAGAGTTAACACCCCTGTAATGTTTGTTTTGCTGTCTATGTTTCTGTTCAGAAGATTTCACCTCACTTCCTGTCCCAATGATAATTGGATTTTGAAAATTTTGGGTTGTTGTGGAAACAAACCTTGGTGATAAAGCATCAGTGGAGATACCTTTTTCCCATAATAACTCTTACAGGAGTGAATTTCCCATCCTAGGGGGAGATTTCCTGTCACTTCCTGTTGTCTCCCTCCATTTGTAAGTCAGATGTTTGTAACTAGGGGACCGCTTGTACAGTACATGCCAATGTGGCAATGAGTAAGACCCGGCTCAGTTCTCTTTGAGAAAGTAGTTGTCATTTGCAATCACAAACATAACACAAATATTATAGTTTATTGAATTGAACCCACTGCCTTATTATTTTTGCTTGGGTTTTATAGTTGCTTTATGTCAAGAGCAGATCCTTAAGCTGGTCCTTTTATAGCTGACATCAAAGTTGCAGTGCCCATTTGCCTTTTTTTATGAGCATATATATGCGCATGGGTAAGGGGTTTGCTGGTTAATTTGTTTCACTTATGAGACCACTGAGAACAATTTGGTAAATTACTTATTTCTAATCAGTCACACTGTCAAGGTAAGCTGACGGTTGTTCTTTTAGGTTTGCTGCTAGGTTTCTTTGCTTAATTGACAACAGTCTTCAAGTTTGTGCATGCTTTCAAATGAAACCGAGACACTGCTAAGGAAAACATCCTTCAAAATAAAAATATCTCAGCTTCCATTCCTGTATTTAGTTAAAGCTACTGCCCCTCTTCCACCCTAGCTTCCTATAACTACTCGCTGCCATTAAAAATAAAAAAACAAAATAATAAACTACCAAAATGCCTTTTTTAGTTATCTAAATACATGATTGCATGACATTATGGTGCCAAGTCTCCTGGGAGGGACCAGAGCATCACAGGGTCACAGAATGAGAGGGAGGGGGTTTCATATTTGCCCAGAGATATTCTTTAATCTGACTGTAAGGCTTTTTTTTTTTATTAAAATAACAAATGTTATACTTACCTGCTCTGTGCAGTGGTTTTGCACAGAGCAGTCCTGATCCTCCTCTTCTCGGGTCCCCCATCTGAACTCCTGGCTCCACCCCCCCGTTGAGAGCCCCCATAGCAAGCTGCTTCATAAGACACACAGAGTGGGGCTCACCCCACCCTCTGCTTTACTGGCTCTAATTGACAGCAGTGGGAGCCAATAGCTCCTGCTACTGTGTCTGAGTCAATAAGGAGCAAGAGAGCCGAGAGAGCCTTGGCTCTTGTGCACATGGATGGGCCGAGATCAGACCCAGGTATGCATTTAGGGGGGGGCTGGAGAGGGAACTGCATGCAGAAGGTTTTTTACCTTACTGTGTAGACTGCTGAAAGGTTAAAAAAAAACCTTCTGCCTTTACAACCACTTTAAGGCTGGGTTCACACTATCCGACCAAAAAACTGTCCGACTTTGATCCTACTTTGCTGTGCGATTTACGGTCCTACATAGGGTCAAAGTCAGACCGTTTGTCTGTGAACAGGGATCCGACTTTGATCCCGACAATGCCAGGCACCTTGTGCTCTGGGGATCTTGAAGGGGAACTTCACGCCAAATTTAAAAAAAAAATGGCATGGAGTCCCCCTCCAGGAGCATACCAGGCCCTTTGCTCTGGTGTGGGTTTTAAGGGAACCCCCACGCTGAAAAAAACAGCGTGGGGTCCCCCCCATAATCCATACCAGACCCTTATCCGAGCACGCAGCCCGGAAGGCCAGGAAAGGGGGTGGGGACGAGCGAGCACCCCCCCCTCCTGGACCATACCAGGCCGTGTGCCCTCAACATGGGGAGTATGGGTGCTTTGGGGCAGGGGGGGCTCTGCCCCCCCACCCCAAAACACTTTGTCCCCATGTTGATGAGGACAAGGGCCTCTTCATGACAACCCTGGCCGTTGGTTGTCGGGGTCTGCGGGCGGGGACTTATCGGAATCTGGAAGCCCCCTTTAACAAGGGGGCCCCAGATGCCGGCTCCCCACCCTATGTAAATGAGTATGGGGTATGACCCCTCAGAAGATGGAAGACCCCGCAAAAGAGCTGAAGAAAGAAGAGCCAGAGAGGGGAGAAGACCGCTGGAGCAGATTTAATAAAATATTTTAAAAAGCTGTGTGGTGTTTTTTTTCTACATATTTCTTTTCAGGTAAATGGGTAGGGGTACGATGTACCCCATACTCATTTACGTAGGGTGGGGGGCTGGCATCTGGGGGCCCCCTTGTTAAAGGGGGATTCCAGATTCCTATAAGTCCCAGCCCGCAGACCCCGACAACCAACGGCCAGGGTTTTCGGGAAGAGGCCCTTGTCCTCATCAACATGGGGACAATGTGCTTTGGGGTGGGGGGCGCAGAGCCCCCCTGCCCCAAAGCACCCATACTCCCCATGTTGAGGGCACGCGGCCTGGTATGGTCCAGGAGGGGGGGGGGGCGCTCGCTCGTCCCCACCCCCTTTCCTGGCCTTCCGGGCTGTGTGCTCGGATAAGGGTCTGGTATGGATCACGGGGGGGACCCCAAGCCGTTTTTTCGGCATGGGGTTCCCCTTAAAATCCGTACCAGACCAAATGGCCTGGTATGCTCCTGGAGAGGGACCCAGGTTTTTTTTTTAAAAATATGGTGTGGAGTTCCCCTTCATGATCCCCAGAGCACAAGTCGCAAAGATACACTTTGATCCGACTTCAATGCCTTTCAATGGGCTGAAGTAGGATCAAAGTCGGGCAAAAGTAGTACAGGAACCTTTTTCAAAGTCGGTCCGACTTTGAAAAACACAAGTCGGAGCAGTTAAGACGGCTCTCATATGGAATCATTGTTTTTGTGACGTAATGCAACTTGTGCTCTTCATGTCGGTCTGAGAATCGGACTAGTGTGAACCCAGCCTAAAGAAGAAAGTTTGGCATTTCAGCGATACCCATTATTGGCAAACTTAAGTTTCCAAAGATGCAAAGGTCCCGTTATGGCCTTTCTTTAGGCTTCATACAATTCAGAATTGTACAGTTGGGCTCTATACAATGGAGAATATCTTGAACAGTGTTACTGCTCCTTATGAATCTATGATTATTCTGTGGCCCTTCCTTAGGTGCATGCGCCAAAAGTCCACATTCTCTGCATTCTACAGATGCCACATCTTGCCATGCTGGATACTGAGCCTATGTAGTCACTTCACCAGATTTCAGACATAATAAGGCAGGCATTAGTACTGAACGGGCAAGCATAGTAAGCACCTGATTTTGACTTGGTATCAGATTTTTTTTTATGTCCTCTGTACAGGAAAGCTTGGACTGAGAGAAGGAAAAGCAGCACAATGAGTCAGTTTTGCTGCAGTGCTCATATGCTAACATGATGCTAGGTTTTGTTGTGCTGCAGTGCTCATATGCAAGAAACATGCTGATTGGAAGAGAGGTAAGAGTGAGAATGAAAAAATATGTAGAACACAGTAAGACCACCACACCAATACTGGCTGTCCAGAGTGATCATTAAGGGTGGGTTCACACTTGTGCGATGCGGGAACCAGCGTGATTCCAGTGCGGGTTCCCATATCACATGTCACTTGCAGGCAGTTCACATTTACACTGTACACACACTGTCTGTGTATTACAAATTACACTGCAGTTTGTCATCACTAAGCTGTGCATAGCTATTGGGCACTGGAGAGAGGAAATCTTAACAATTTAGAATATAAATTTGCTAATAACATGTTGATGAATAGGGAATAGTTTAATTAGTGGTGTATGCTAAGTTGGGCATATATTCCACAGTTTTTTTTACTTGTATCTTCCTGCAGTTCCATTTCACCTCTGTAGGATATGAGGCCCATAATAAATTCATACTATTGTACTACACGTAAATCAGGCTCTTATATGTATAAAAAAAAACAAAAGGAAAAAATAAAGTGCCTTTAAAGTAGTTGTCAGTTTCCTAGTGGTGGTCAGAATAGAAAAGGAAAAACCTGACATGTTGCCTGTAAAAATAATTTGCATCTCAGTTGTTTTGCAGGGCTTTTTATAAAAGGAAAAGGGATATTACTGGTTGGTATGGGACACATAAAAATGAAAAAAACTATGGAGCTACTGTGGGACTGATGGGTGAGGAGGTAATACAGATCAGGAGGGGTAGCGGGACATAGGTGGAGGCAGCTCCTCTAAAAAAATAGATCCTGAAAACCTATATAGAATGCGTCTGTGTAGAGAAAGAGGGCGCCAACCTTCTGGGGTGGAGGGGAGCAATAATGAATAGAGATATATATTTTTATTATTATTATTTTTAATTTATTTTTTATATTTGCTTTTTTTACTGCATTGTGTTTTTCTTTATTCATGGGAAACATGATGCCCTTCCTTTCTGCCAATATTTATACATGAGGCATTCTGGCCAAATCCTGCTGCACTCCTCAAAACTGGTAAGTTTGAGCAATAGCCTACTAAATGTCAGAACAGTGGTGAGTCACAATGGTACCTACAGTCGCATAGCCGAATATCTACTGCATGAGATCTAAGACATTGCTGCCTCTAAATGATGGTCTCAGGTGATCTGGCGTGAGATGGCGATGTCACTGTTTTTCGTGCTGGAGACTCTGACTTGAAGAAGAAAAGCCCTGCCTCTCCCAAGGTGACCACCTCCACACCTCCAAATCCGCTTAACCACTTGCCGACCAGCGTCTGACGGCGACAATGTGGCTTGTTATCGCAAACCACCGTCACATGACGGCGGCTGCGATAACCAGGACTGTGAGCGCGCACGCGCCGCCGGAGGTGCGCTCACACGCTCACTGTGTCCGGGGGGGGGGGCAGGGAGCGGGTACGGCGGACTTGATTGCCGTCGGCTACCCGCGATGCCCCCCCCCGCAGTGAGAGAATGGAGGTCCGTGTATGTAAACACGGATCTGCGTTCTCATAGACGGGGAAGGGCTGTGATCACAGGCTTCCTGCCAGCCCAGCCCACATACAATTAGAACACACCCAGGGAACACAGTTAACCCTTAGAGCGCTCCCTTCAGGTTAACCCCTTCACTGCCAATGGCATTTACACAGTAATCAGAGCATTTTTATAGCACTGATCGCTGTATAAATGTCAACGGTCCCAAAAAAGTGTCAAAATGGTCCGACATGTCCACCGCAATATCGCAGTACTGCTAAAAACGAAGATCGCCGCCATTACTAGTAAAAAACAAAACATAAAAAAAACCCCCAGAAATGAATTCTCATCATCCGTAAACACGGCAACTTTTGCGCAAACCAATCAATAAATGCCGATTGTGATGTTTTTAACCAAAAATATGAGGAAGAATATAAATCGGCCAAAACCGATAAAAAAAATGTTTTTTTATATTTTTTTTTTGATTCGTATTTTAGCAAAAAGTTATATTGATTTTTTTGCAAAATTGTCACTCTTTTTTTATTTATAACGGCGATCAGAAATGATGCAGAGGGGATCAAATACCACCAAAAGAAAGCTCTATTTGTGGGAAAAAAGGACGCAAATTTTGTTTGGGTACAATATCGCACAACCGTGCAATTGTCAGTTAAAGCGACGCAGTGCCGAATCGCAGTGCTCTGGTTCTAAAGTGTGAAATCCTTCCGGGGCTGAAGTGATTAAAAAACACAGTAAAAGCTGTGTATTGCACACAGCTTAATGCATTATATTGGCCAGAATACGTAAACGTGCCTAAACATACAGTTGTGCTCATAAGTTTACATACCCTGGCAGAATTTATGATTTCTTGGCCATTTTTCAGAGAATATGAATCATAACACAAAAACATTTCTTTCACTCATGGTCAGTGTTTGGCTGAAGCCATTTATTATCAATCAACTGTGTTTTCTCTTTTTAAATCATAATGATAACAGAAACTACCCAAATGACCCTGATCAAAAGTTTACATACCCTGGTGATTTTGGCCTGATAACATTCACACAAGTTGACACAGAGGGGTTTGAATGGCTATTAAAAGTAACCATCCTCACCTGTGTCTGTGTGTATAAAAGGTCAATGAGTTTCTGGACTCCTGACAGACCCTTGCATCTTTCATCCAGGGCTGCACTGACGTTTCTGTATTCTGAGTCATGGGGAAAGCAAAAGAATTGTCAAAGGATCTGTGGGAAAAGGTAGTTGAACTGTATAAAACAGGTAAGGGATATAAAAAGATATCCAAGGAATTGAGAATGCCAAACAGCAGTGTTCAAACTCTAATCAAAAAGTTGAAAATGAGGGGTTCTGTTGAAACCAAACC
The DNA here is from genome assembly GCA_018402905.1 of Glandirana rugosa. Lineage (NCBI taxonomy): Eukaryota > Metazoa > Chordata > Amphibia > Anura > Ranidae > Glandirana > Glandirana rugosa. The sequence continues at coordinate 246,102 of BLSH010207037.1, forward strand.
ACGGTCAGGTAGACCAACTAAAATTTCAACCACAACTGCCAGGAAAATTGTTCGGGATGCAAAGAAAAACCCACAAATGACTTCAGGTGAAATACAGGACTGTCTGAAAACATGTGGTGTGGCTGTTTCAAGATGCACAATAATGAGGCACTTGAAGAAAGATGGGCTGCATGGTCGAGTCGCCAGAAGAAAGCCATTACTACGCAAATGCCACAAAGTATCCCACTTACTTAGCCAAACAGCACAGAGATAAGCCTCAAACCTTCTGGCACAAAGTCATTTGGAGTGATGAGATCAAAATTGAGCTTTTTGGCCATAACCATAAACGCTACATTTGGAGAGTCAACAAGGCCTATGATGAAAGGTACCACATTCCTACTGTGAAACACGGAGGTGGGTCGCTGATGTTTTGGGGATGTGTAAGCTACAAAGGCACAGGAAATTTGGTCATAATTGATGGAAAGATGAATGCAGTATGTTATCAAAAAATACTGGAGGAACATTTGCATTCATCAGCCAGGAAGCTGTGCATGGGATGTACTTGGACATTCCAACATGACAATTATCCAAAACACAAGGCCAAGTCGACCTGTCATTGGCTACAGCAGAAGAAAGTGAAGGTTCTGGAGTGGCCATCTCAGTCTGCTGACCTCAATATCATTGAGCCACTCTGGGGAGATCTCAAACATGCAGTTCATGCAAGACAGCCCAAGAATTTCCAGAAACTGGAGGTTTTTTGCCAAGAGTAATTGGCAGCTTTACCACAAATGAGAAGATAAAGAGCTTCATCCACAAATACCACAAAAGACTTCAAGCTGTCATTAATGTTAAAGGGGGCAATACACGGTATTATGAACTGGGGTATGTAAACTTTTGATCAGGGTCATTTGGGTAGTTTCTGTTGTCATTATGATTTAAAAAGAGTAAACACAGTTGATTGATAATTAGCATTGCACCGATACCACTTTTTTACCACCGAGTACGAGTACCGATACTTTAACTTTGGTAGTCGCCAATGCCAATTACCGATACTTATCGCCTAGGATGAGTAGGTAGAGGGGTGGTTTGGGAGGTGCTCCTCTGCATCAACTTTACATTACACAACCCCCTGCACCTCTGGACCCCTTTACATTAAACAACCCCCTGCACCTCTGGGCCCCTTTACATTACACAACCCTCTGCACCTCAGGACTCCTTTACATTACACAGCCCCCTGCTCCTCTGCATCCCCTTTACATTACACAACCCCCTGTACCTCTGGGCCCCTTTACATTTCACAGCCCCCTGCACATCTGGACTCCTTTACATTACCCAACCCCCGTACCTCTGGGCCCCTTTACATTACACAGCCCCCTGCATTTCTGGACTCCTTTACATTACACAGCCCCCTGCATCCCCTTTACATTACACAACCCCCCTGTACCTCTGGGCCCCTTTACATTACACAGCCCCCTGCAGTTCTGAACCTTTTTACATTACACAGCCCCCTGCACGTCTGCATCCCCTTTACATTACACAGCCCCCTGCTCCTCTGCATCCCCTTTACATTATACAACCCCTGCATCCCTGGACCCCTTTACATTACACAGCCCCCTGCACCTCTGAGCCCCTTTACATTACACAGCCCCCATACCTCTGGACCCCTTTACATTACACAGCCGCCCTGCAGCTCTGGACTCCTGCATGTTACACAGACACCCCAGCCCAGCCCAAACCGTGGACCCCCTGCATGTTGCAAAGACCCCCCAGCATGTTACACAGACCCCACCCCCAGAATGTTACAAAGACCCCCCAGCATGTTACACAGATCCCCCAGCATGTTACACAGACCCCCCCAACCCCAGCATGTTACAAAGACCCCCCCAGCCCTGGACCCCCTCCATATTACACAGGCACCCCACCCCCATAGCTCTGCCCCTTCCTAGTTCCTACCTTGCTCATGCAGAGGGGAAGTCACACACAGCAGTGTTGAACAGAGGGCAGGGAACTGCTGGAGTTAATTTTTCATGTTAACAAGCTAATGATTGATCGCTAGGACCACCTAGCAATCAATAATCTGCTGGTTAACTTAGGAAGTTAACTCCAGCAAGTCCCGTCGTCTTTTCAGCACTGCCGCTCTCCCCCCCGCTGTACAGGAGGAGAGAGAGAGTGTTTCCTTTCTCCCGGCTGCTCCGCTGGCTCTGTGTGTCCCCCAGGTAGCGGTGCGTTCCACACCCAGCCTGGACACCCCCCATCCTGTCACAGCTCACCCCTCTCTTTCCCTCCCTGCCCTGTCACAGCACCGCGTGAGAGGAGGTGAAGAGGGGGAGTCCTGAGGACACGTCATTGGTTGTTAAGGAAGCGGCGGCCCTGTTCCTTAACAACCAATAATTGCTAGCATTTTTTCTTTACATTTCAGTTGTTAGCGGTGAATTTCCGCTGACAACTGAAAGAACCGAACCCGAAGGTATCGGTTTCCGGTATTGTGGCATTTTTCACGAGTATCGATACTCTGAAAATACCCAGCATCGGTATCGGTGCAACCCTATTGATAATAAATGGCTTCAGCCAAACTCTAACCGTGAGTGAAAGAAAAGTTTTTGTGTTGTCATTCATATTCTCTGAAAAATGTCCAAGAAATCATAAATTCTGCCAGGGTATGTAAACTTGAGCACAACTGTAGTTACATAGTTAGTCGGGTTGAAAAAAGACCATCTAGTTCAACCAATTTAAAAAAAAAAAAAAAAACATGCATCTAACGTTTAAGAGCATCCTTGTTTTTTCTGCTCAAACATTCCTGAATGCGCTGACGATTTAGATAATTTTTTTTACACAAATAGAATTTTCTTTTGGGGTATTTGATCACCACTGGGTTTTTTTATTTTTTTGCAATATAAATGAAAAAAAAAACAAAGTTTTGAAAAAAACTGCTATAAAACATATCCAATAATTTTTTTAAAAAAATCGAACATCTTCATAAATGTTGGCCAAAATGTATTCCGCTACATGTCTTTGGTAAATAAAATCTCAATAAGTGTATGATTGGTTTGCAGGTAAATTATAGCATCTACAAACTATGGTATAGACACTGGAATTTTTATTTATTTTAATCAATTTTATTTTTTTTATACAGTAGTGGCAGTGAGCAGCGACTCATAGTGGGACTGGAGTAATGCGGTGGGCAATCTGACACTAACTGATGCTGGGGGAACTGACTAACTGCCACTGACATCACCAGTGACACTAATACAGTGATCAGTGATAATAATATACACTGTCACTGTACTAATGTTACTGGCTGGGATGGGATTAACATCTAGGGCGATCAAAGGGTTTAATGTGTGCCTAACATAGAAACATAGAAAAGTGACGGCAGAAAAAGACTAGTAGTCCATCGAGTCTGCCCCTTTTTATTTTTTTTTTGTTTTCACATTAACCTCATTGTCGGACTATAGATTTATGTTTATCCC
>BLSH010207037.1:253744-264288 GCA_018402905.1 Glandirana rugosa
CCCCCCCTCCTTCCAGCACAGGTGTCCCCCCCTCCTTCCATCACAGGTGCCCTCCTAGGCAGCAGGCAGACAGAGAACATCCGTCCCCCCTCCCGCCGCCACGGGAGTCGGCGGCTCTGATAGTCCCCCTCCCCCTCTCAGGTCCGGCACTCAGGGCTCTGTGTTCAGTTTGCCGCTGCTGCTGGAAAGAGGTGGATAGGGGAGGAGGGGGATCCGCTCCATTTCACTGACCCAGCTTTGATAGCCGCCATCTGGGCTTAACAACACAGCCGCCAGGATCCCCCTTCTCCCCTATCCACCTCTTTCCAGCAGCCGCGGCGAACTGAACACAGAGCCCTGAGTGCCGGACCTGAGAGGGGGAGGGGGGCTATCAGAGCCGCCGACTCCCGTGGCGGCGGGAGGGGGGGACGGATGTGCTCTGTCTGCCTGCATGCTGCTGCTGCCTAGGAGGGGACACTCCACGGACCTGTAACGGCTGGCGGGAAAGGGCTCCTCTGCTCCAGGCAGCTATCATCACTGGAGCCTGGAGGAGTGATGCGCGCCGGCCAATAGACCCCATGCACCAGTGGGTCCTACCGTCTCCGCCCGCGGCTCTGTCAAGTCGCCCGCCTGCACCGCTATTAGGGGCCCTTCGGGAGGCTCGGGGCTGAGGGCGTGACATTTGGGGCTCCAGCCCCGATAGCAACCCCTTAGCGACGCCCCTGCCAGTTAGTTTGAGGTCATGTCCCCGTGTTCTTGATTTTGGTTTCATATTGAAAAGACTGCCCTCCTGAACCTCATTAACCCCCTTGATGTATTTAAAGGTTTCAATCATGTCTCCCCTCTCCCTTTTTTTCTTCAGACTGTACATATTAAGTTCCTGAAGTCGCTCTCTATATTATTTATCCCCCAGACCTTTCACCATTTTTGTTACCCGTCTCTGAACACGTTCTATCTTATCAATATTTAGGCCGCATACACACGGACGTTTTTTGACGCCGGCATTTTTTGCAGCTCTCCATGTTAGTCAATGGCCCCATGTCGGCGTTTTTGAGCTGTAGATGGCGTCGGCCAACAAACGCCAACTAATATTGTACCAGCGTTAACCGGCGTTTTTTGACGCCGACGTTTTTAGGTTGAAAAATAGCAGAGGGATGATTTTTTTTTTTACAAACGCCTATTGACACCAACGCTCACTAACGCCGATGCATAACGCCGAAAAACGCAGATTTTTTTTTCCTTGACGTCGGGCCCGACGTTTTGTTTATTTTTTAAGATAAGCCCGTGTGTATGAGGCCTTAGTGTGTATACTATAATTTTACTAAGCAATGTGTCAGTGTTTACGCCTTGCTTTGCAGGGAGAAAAAAACAGCACATCGATGCTGTCTGTAGAGAACCCTGTGTTGTTTACCAACACAGGGCTCAGTTCTGTCATTTGCTCAGGCGATCAGCGGGTCCCAGCCATAAATCATTGGCCGGGACCTGCTGATCAGCTTGTGCTGTAGCGAATGACAACACAGTCTTCCGGGTTCGCAAAGGTATGTGCAAGCAGACCCGGAAGAAAGGCGGGACATACAGGTATGTGATTGTGCCTGTATGAGCCGACCTGATGCAGTAAACGTTCTTCGGCAGGTTGCCAAGTGGTTAATATACCTGTAAATGCCTATGTGTGCATGAACACATAGGCTAACATAGAGGTGTGTTTACAGGTAAAAAAAAAAGACACCTGTAATAGAAGCATCTTTTTAAGCCCTGTGTGCATGAGTCCTAAGTCATCAGAGTCTTTACTCTTATTGTTCTGCCAAATCTTAAAAACTTAAAAAATACAGGTTTAAAATTTGTAGACTTTCCTAGGTTTTTGCTTGAATAAATAAAAGTGCTTTTTTTATTGCCTGTTATCATTTGTACATGTACAGTAAGCAGAGATAATCCATATTGCAGCTCTCCGCGCTGTGTGTTCAATATGTAGAAAGCAGTAGAAAAGGCTCCGTTGAGCATTCCCCTCCTCCATCCCTTCCAAGCTTTCCCCTAGAGATAATAGGCTCTCTGGAGGATTACAGGTCTGTCTCAGCAGTACAGTATGGCTGGGAATAACAGGCAAACACTTTTGCAGCTATTAAGGTTGAGTGATAAATGAGCTGATGTCAAAATAAACTGGCAAAGCATTTTGAGCATGTCGGCTTCAGAGACCATTATGCTGTTTGACAATACCTTGCCCTTTGAGCTGTTAATGTGCTGTGCAGGACTTGTTCTGATTCTGTACAGTGTTCCACCAGCCAGGGCTATTAAGAGCAAGACCTTTTTTCCATATAGATCATTCTGTATTATTTAAATGCAAAAACATTGTTGTGTGCTGGTCAAGGAACTCCGCTTTTTATCTTCCACTTTTTTTTCAAAAGCTATTTATAGTTTTCCATAGAAAAATTGTGAGAGATGTGTAACGATTGTTTGATATCTTAAAGCATTTGTAAATGGTCATTTTTTTTTTTTCAATTACCAAACATGATATACAGTTGTGCTCAAAAGTTTGCATTCCCTGGCAGAAGTTGTAGCCTTTTTGTAAATATATGAAATTAGCTCATAGTTGTTTAACTCCTTTTTTAAATCATAATAATAACAGAAATCACCCAAATGGTCCTGATAAAAAGTTTACATACCCTGGAATGTCTGGCCTTGGTACAAACAGACAAAGTGACATCTGAGGCTTTTTAAATTGTAATTAGTGTCTGTGTATAGATAGTCAATTCGTTTGTAGCTCTCATGTGGATTCACTGAGCAGGCTAGAGCCATGAGAAGCAGAAAGAACTGTCAAAAGACTGGTGTAACATGGTAATGGAACTTTCTAAAGAAGGAAAAGGATATAAAAAAATATATCCAAAGCCTTAAATATGCCAGTCAGTACTGTTCAATCACTTATTAAGAAGGGGAAAATCCGGGGATCTCTTGATAACAAGCCACGGTCAGGTAGCTCAAGAATAGTTGGATTGAAGAAAAACCCACAGGTAACCTTAGGAGAAATACCAGCTGCTCTGGAAGGAGACAGTGTGGTTATTTCAAGCAGCACAATACAATGATACTTGAATAAAAATTATTAGCATGGGCGAGTTGCTAGAAAGAAGCCTTTAGTACACCAATGCCACAAAAAAGCCAGTTACAGTATTCCCGACAACACCTTGACACACTGCACACCTTCTGGCACATTGTAATCTGGAGTAATGAGACCTAAATATAGCTTTATTGTCATAACCCCAACTGCTATGTTTGGTGAGGGGTCAACAGTAAAAAGAATACCATCCCCACTGTGAAGCCTGGTGGTGGCTTACTGATGTTTTGGAGGTGTGTGAGCTCTGAAGGAACGGGGAATCTTGTGAAAATGAATGGCAAGATGAATGCAGCATGTTAAATACTGGCAGACAGTTTGCATTCTTCTGCACGAATGCTATGCATGGGACGTTCTTGGACTTTCTAGCACGACAAACACAAGGCCAGCTTGACCCTCCAGTGGTTACAGCAGAAAAAGGTTAAAGTGATTGCAAAGTCTTGCTTAAAAAAAAAAAAAAAAGCGAACGTGTTATACTTACTTCTCTGATACAAAGGCGTGTAATAGGGTTGATATTCCTGGAGGTGTCTGTAACATGGAACATGATTTGGCATTGATTGGTCAAAGCAGTGGAGACTGCAGTTCAATATTTCTAAATGTAAAATAATGCATCTAGGGAATAAAAATCCCCTTACAGAGTACAGCATTGGGGGTACAGTGTTAGCCAGCACTACAGAAGAAAAAGATTTGGGGGTGCTTATTTCAGATGATTGCAAAATGAGCAAACAGTGTAACCAGGCAGTGGGAAAAGCAAATAGAATTCTGGGATGTATCAGTAGAGGGATCACCAGCAGGAGGAAGGAGGTTCTGATTCCTCTATATAGATCTTTAGTGAGACCTCACTTAGAATACTGTGTCCAGTTCTGGAGACCACACTTACAAAAAGATATTGATAAGATAGAACGAGTTCAGAGACGGGTAACAAAAATGGTGAAAGGTCTGGGGGGATAAAACCTATCAAGAGCGACTTCAGGAACTTAATATGTACAGCCTGGAGGGAAGAAGGGAGAGGGGAGACATGATTGAAACCTTTAAATACATGAAGGGGGTGGAGGGAAGTTCAAAACTAATCTTAGAAAGAATTATTTTACTGAAAGGGTGGTTGATGATTGGAATAAACTACCAACAGAGGTGGTGAGACAGTCAACAGTAAATGGCTTCAAACATGTTTGGGATAAACATAAATCTATAGTCAGACAACAAGGTTAATGTGAAAAAAAAAGAAGAAAAAAGGGGCAGACTCGATGGACTACTCACTCTTTTTCTGCCATCACTTTTCTATGTTTCTATGTAGTTATCTTCTCAACCAATCTCAGAAATCTTGAAACATTTCCATACGCAAGATGCAAAGGAAGTGAAAACTCTTACGGAACCAATCAAAAGAGCAACGAAGCAGAAAACTTGCTACCCAATAATGAATGTATCGCAGAGTAATCAGAAAGCTGCTATATGTTGCCACTGTGACAAGACAGGAAAGTCTCAAATCCCTGTCAGCGTGACTGGAACGCAATAAAAAGAGCGATGCAGTTCCTCAAACTAACAATTGAGATGAAGTTACGGTTACCAGCAACATCAGATCTAAAACTTCTTGGATATATGGATGCTAATTGGGCCAAGTGGATTCATCTTCCAGTATATGGAAGGAATCATAAGTTGGTCTAGTCGAAAGCAAGCAACTGTCGCTCTATCTTCAACTGAAGCAGAGTACATTGCAGCAGCACACTCATGTCAAGAAGCGATATGGATTCGTCAACTTTTTGTGGACATTGGGATAGATGTCAAAACCAATTCTTATTTTTGAAGACAACCAGGGATGTATAAAGCTTACACAATCAGAAAGGGTCAATCTTAGGACCAAACACATCGATGTCAAGTATCACCTACTGAGGGACAATCAAGAGCAAGGTGTTATTCAATACTACCCATCAGAGGAGATGACTGCCGATGCACTCACCAAGCCTTTTTTGATGGAACGTCACAGTTATTTCCTGCAGAAGCTGAACATAATTTGACAGAGCACATGCTGTTGAGAAGGGGTGTTGGAAGAGCAACAGCAATCTGCTTATATAAACGGAACTGTATACATATGCATTATACCTGTCTATACCAGCAGATGGCACTGCAGTGTTATAATATGTGTATCTATGGTGATTTAGTGAGAGGAATTGTTTGCTTTCCTCACTATGCACTTGTTTGTTGTTCAGTTCCTGTAAGATATGTTCTGTCATTCTCCATGGAGAGTAAAGCATATTGCTGTATACAAGCTTCCAGCGTGATTTTAATACTCTGATAATACAGGTGTGGGTAAGTGACCCTGAATGCATATGGTCTGTGTTTGGAGCCAAACACCTGCATCTTCACACCTGTCAAATTAGGACCTGTAGCTGTGTCCGTACAGCTGCTGCATCCCCATAGCATAATCTAGGCTGCCTGCACATAGCAATAGTTTAAAAAAACACTGATTTACACTGTACAGGCGACAGCATCTATGTAAATGAGCATCAGGAGGACATGGAATGGGGGAGATGAGACTGGAAGAGGAGAACATGGGATGAGGGAGATGGGACTGGAAAAGGAGGACATGGGATGGGGGAGATGGGACTGGAAGAAGCGGACGTGGGATGGGGAACATGTTACACATATAACTGATGCATAGTGCCCCCCTGGTCCCACACATGTAACTGAGGCATGGTTCCCCTGCATGCACACACATGTAACTGATGTACTGTATACTGTCCCTTGTGCGCTCACATATAACTGATACATAATGTCTCCTCTGCACACACACATGTAACCGTTGCGCAGTGTCCCCTACATGCACATATGTATCTGATGCATAGTCCCCCTGCATACCCACACATGATGTAAGTGATGCATTGGGGTTGATTTACTAAAGCTGGAGAGTGCAAAATCTGGTGCAGCTGTGCATGCAAGCCAATCAGCTTCTAACCTCAGCTTGTTCAATCAAGCTTTGACAATAAAACCTTGAAGCTGATTGGTTTCTGTGTGGAGCTGCACCAAATTTTGCACTTTCAAGCTTTAGTAAATCAATCCCATAGAGTCCCCTTTGCGCACACATGTGACATATACTTGTGTTAGGCTTACACTTGCGGTCAGGGGCAGTAAAAACAGGCAGTTAAGATGCACTTTTAGCACCCCTCCAACCGCCCCGCTGCAAAGGTAGCTGGATGGGGTTGTATACTTGCTGTGGCCACAGCGATGTGCTTCAGATGAATAAGGGAGACTGCTATAGCACAGTGGTCTGGGCTTTTGCAAGTACCCAGGGACAGGTGGTGAGGGGGTAATGTGTCACAGAAGGCGACATATCACCCCCCCCCCCCATCACCACCTTTCAAATACCCTCTGTAAAATTATCCACAAGGAATAGGTCTTCAGGGGGCAGTGCTTGTGTAAATGAGCCCAAACACAGAGGCGCTGATAGCATTGATCTGCCTTTTATTTTACAGATGCTACCTAGTGGTGACTGTTAGAACTGCAGCAAATTAGGTCAGGTATAGGGTCGCCAGACAGCATTTTTTTAGTTGCTATGGAGACCTGGTTGCCGGGATTTGTTTTGCACTGAAATAACTCATTTCCAAATGCTCAGACAACAGTAAATCTGTTTTCCCTAGAAGAGGTCAACGTAAATCCTTTGAATTAACAACTAATTCAGAAGATTTTTTTTTTTTTAACACTCAAAGTCTGAGGCTGTGATCGTGACTAAATATCCTTACATTTCCAGCAAGGCTGCAGTGAGCTCACGAAGAAAGCTACTTTCAAAATAAGTGCTAATTATAGGGATTTAGAAAGCAGGGCATCTAGTTACAAAAGATGAAAGCCAGGATGAAAATTGGAGCAAATCAGCAGACTGGCTGGGCCCTCTGAATTAGCTAAAATATTTTAGACTGGAGAGCACCTCTAAATAAAAGAGAATTTTGCAGGTGGATGAGGAAACCATACAATGAAATATTTCTCAATACAACCATGTTAGATGAAACATTATAAATGTACTACTTAAAGGACAATGGTACCTTTACTACAGTTGCCCCTCATTAATCTGCTGACCTTCCCCTCCTTACCGAATGCAGTCTGACAGATCAAATACATTACCTTTGTAATGTATTTGTCTTGGATCCTTTACTCATTTTATTTACAGAAACTTATATAGCGCTGACTATTTATGCATCGCTTCACAAATATATTGCACATTCACATCAGTCCCGGCCTCAAGGACTGCTCTAAGGTCCTTGGCTCACATTTATACTAGGGCCAATTTAGACAGGAGCCAATTAACATACCAGCATGTTTTTGAAGCATGGAAGGAAACCGGAGTACCCGGAGGAAACCCACTCAGGCACAGAGAGAACATGCAAACTCCAGGAAGGCAGTGCCATCTGAGTACCCAAGTACATGTCACCAGCCCATCAGAATACCCCAGTACCTGTCACCAGCCCATAAAAGTACCCGACTTTCTGTCCCCAGCCCATCTGAGTACCCGAGTACCTGTCACCAGCCCATCTGAGTACCTGAGTCACCAGCCCATCATAGAACCCGAGTACCTGTCACCAGCCTGAGTACCCGAGTACTTGTCACCAGCCCATCAAAGTACCGGAGTACCTGTCACCAACCCATCTGAGTACCCGAGTACCTGTCACCAACCCGTCTGAGTACCCGAGTACCTGTCACCAACCCATCTGAGTACCAGAGTACCTGTCACCAGACCATCTGAGTACCCGAGTACCTGTCACCAGCCCATCAGAGTCCCCTAGTACATGTCACTAGCCCATCTGAGTACCTAAGTACCTGTCACCAGCCCATCTGAGTACATGCCACCAGCCCATCTGAGTACTTGAGTACCTGTCACCAGCCCATCTGAGTACCCGAGTACCTGCCACCAGCCCACTTACCAGCCCATCAGAATACCCGAGTATCTTTTACCAGTCCATCAGAGTACCCAAGTTCCTGTCTCCAGCCCATCAGAGTACCCGAGTACCTATCTGCAGCCCATGCCTCATAAAATATACATTGGGGTGTTTGCTTTCCAAAATGGGGTACTTTATGCTCTTAGAATGCCTGAAGGTACTACTTCAATGTTGGACCTCTCTATGTGGCCAGGCTGTGTAAAAGTCTCACATGTGGTATTGCCATACTCAGGACGAATAACAGAATGTATTTTAGGGTGTAATTTTTGCTATGTACATGCTATGTGTTAGATATACCATATAAATTGACAGCTTTGTGTAAAAAAAAAAAAAAGTTTTCATTTTCTTTCCACGTTTTCTGAAGACTCGTGGAAAAGATTAAACCATTCAAAAGACTCCAAAATGGGGTCATTTTGTGGGTAATTCAATTGTCCTGGTGCTCCAGGGCCTTCAAAAGTGTAATAGGTCATTAGGATATTTTATGTGTAATTTATGCTCTTAGAACGCCTAATGGTGCTCCCTGCATGTTGGACCTCTGTATGTGGCCAGGCTGTGTAAAAGTCTCACACATATGGTATTGCCATACTCGGGAGGAGTAGCAGAATGTATTTTGGGGTGTAGTTGGAAGTATACATATGCTGTGTGTAAGAAATAACTACTTATTATGACAATTTTGTGTAAAAAAAGAAAAAAAAAAACATTTCTTCATTTTCCCAAGAATTGTGGGGAAAAATTACACCTTCAAAAAACTTGCCATGCCTCTTACTAAATACCTCAGACTGTCTACTTTTCAAAAAGGAGTCATTTGGGGGGTATTTGTATTTGTACTTTCCTGACATTTCAGGGCCTCAAGAAATGAGATAAGCCGATAGTACATCAGGTGTGATGTATTTTCAATGATTGGCACCATAGCTTGTAGACTCTATAACTTTCACAAAGACCAAATAATATACACTTATTTGGGTTATTTCTACCAAAGATAGGTAGCAGTATAGGTTTTGGCCCAAATTTATGAACAAAAATTACTTATTTGCAAAATTTATCATAGAAATTAAAAAAAGTGTTTTTTTTTTCTCAACATTTTCGCACTTTTTTCACTTATGATTAAATATCACCAAAGGAAAGCTCTATTTGTGTGAAAAAAAAAATTGTTTGGGAACAGTGTTGCGTTACTGAGTAATTGGCATTCAAAGTGTGAGAGCACTGAAAGCTGAAAATTGGTCTGGGCAGGAAGGGGGTGTAAGTGCCCTGTATTGAAGTCATGGGCGTCCGCAGGTAGGAGCAAGAAGAGGCAAGCGCCCCCCCCTCTGGAATTAGGGATCGGATTGGGGGTTCCCCACTTTGTCCTTATCCTAGCACCGGTGGCTGGCCCTGCTCACACCTGTATACAGTTTAGCAGGGCCAGTGACAGCTGGTACGGGGATCGGGACAGCGAAGGCCTCAAGGGGTGGTCAGGATGACATCACCCGGTTTACGTAGTGTGAGCGAGCGACCCAGGAGATGGAAAGGTAAGCAGCAAGACGCCAGGAACAGAGAGCACAGCGTCCCTGGCGCCTCCCGGAGCCTGGAACCCCTGGACACCTTAAACCGTTTTCAGGCCCGGAGGACAGACTAACCGTGGGCTTAGAGAGCAAGGACAGGCAGGAAATGCAAGCAGCCAGGGACTGCTCCATGTCACATCATAGATTCAATGGAAGGAACAGAGCATGTCCTGTTCTCACCCAGAATGAAAACGGGTCTTGCCAGCTGCTGGCCATCATGGACATCCTACTGGCATGCAAGGTACGGTACTGAGCATTACACACACCACTGAGACATAGGGGCACTAGAGGGACTGCAGACAGGGCTAGGGGTCTCTGACCCCCCTCTCTCTTTCACCCCTCTCTGTCACCCCCCCCTCTGTCTCACTGTCACCCCCGTCTCTCTCTGTCACCCCCCCCCCCCACACACACACACATTTATGCAGTTTTACAGTCTCTTGTGCCATGTATGCAGTCACTGACAGTCTCTTGGGCCTTCTGCGGACACCCATGATTGAAGTGGTTAAGTATGTTCTGGATTGAACAAAATATCAGAATAAAATAAACAGTTACCATTTCAAGGATCAGGTTCCATGTCAGCAATAATACAATAATTATATAATAATACAGTATACAATAATGCATTATACAATCACTGACCAGAAAACATGCATTGAGAGGCCCTAGGGGGCCTAAAGGGTGTAGCCCTCTGAGCAGCAGTGTGTGCTTTGAGCTTAACCACTTGAATACAGGACGTTTATACCCCCTTCCTGCCCAGACCAATTTTCAGCTTTCAGCGCTCTCACACTTTGAATCTCAATTACTCTCTCATGCTACACTGCACCCAAACAAAATTTGTGTCATTTTTTTCACACAAATAGAGCTTTCTTTTGGTGGTATTTAAGAAGCTCTGGGTTTTTTATTTTTTGCGATATAATTGAAAAAAGTGCGAAAATTTTGAAAAAAAAACAATTTTTTTTAGTTTCTGTGATAAAATTTTGCAAATAAGTAATTTTTGTCCAT
>BLSH010207037.1:282906-293797 GCA_018402905.1 Glandirana rugosa
CACAACCTATGTGGTAAAATAATTCCACATAGGTATATTTACCGGGTGGGACATGATATGATGATGATGACGATGATTTTGATTAGATCTCACATGAGATTGTCTTACCGATATTATAGTACGGTATGGGAGGATTCTCCACGGAGAATCGTATTCGTTATCCCCTTCCAGAGATACTTCATCGACATTTCATTGTCAAAAATCGGGATTAAGGTCGTTCGATCACAACCCCGGGTCGACATGGTAACCACGTGTACTCTTGTCACGGTCAGTTCGGACAGTCGTCGGTATTACGATGATCTATAACAGTCAAGGATTTCCTGAGTCAGAGAGATCGTCGTCTATCATTTAAGGGCGCTGGGACTTGTGGGCTGCTGCGGGAATTTACTATCTGCTGCTAGAGAGACTGAGTCCTTTAGGAACTGACAATATCTAGTAGCATTATGGCTGCTGACAGGCTTGACTGGCACTGTTCTCATGTGCACCAATGGTACAGCTGGGCCCCAACACTAGCTTGCTGGAATTAGGGCTAAAAACTGTTACTTTACAGCTACTTCATAGAGACCTTCCCCTATTGCTTATGCTAAGAGGCACCTCTTAGGAGGGTATGGCATGATATTATAGCCATTCTGTTAGAGTACACTCTAGATTAGTTTTAGTAGCAGTAGTAGTAGTATAGTACAGGGTGGGCCATTTATATGGATACACCTTAATAAAATGGTGTATCCAACACAATGGGCAGCACATTGAACACATTTTATAAGTGGTCAGAAACTTGTAAATAACTCATGAAATAATAAAGTTACGTTAAAACCAAGCACACCATTGTTTTTCTTGTGAAATTCACAATGGTCACCACCCATCTTGAAAAGTTTCCCCCCTCACATATACTAATGTGCCACAAACAGGAAGTTAATATCACCAACCATTCCCATTTTATTAAGGTGTATCCATATAAATGGTCCACCCTGTAGTTATTATTCACATTGCAGTTAATGTTTATATTCATTGTTTATTGCTTACTTAGCTGATTCATGAGTTAATCCCAGTCTAGTAGTACAGAATTCTGTTCTAAGTTACCATGGCACACTGGCTATGCTCTCTAGCATACTGTGTTTAAATCTACCTTCTGTGTGTTCATTTATGCTGAAACCACCATTTATTCAAACCCTTACCAATACATTGAGTTAATTTACCACAAAACAGTCTATTTTCTGTTCCTAATTCACAGCCTAGTTAAGGTATCTATACTTGTGTTGTTATAAGTGCTTACAATAACTTTCATTCAACCAAGTGTGTCATAGGAGCTGAGGTTGTTTTTGGAGTCAAGTCACAGAACAGAGGACCCAAATTACCAAGCGGCTCCTGCGGCGGTAGCGGTACAACTGCTTAACTAATGGGCCACAAGTGAGAAATTCACAGACACACATAAATTCAAAGGATCACAATGAAAAAGAATATGGACAAAGAGCGTCATTCAAGCCAACCTTAAAAAATAGCTTTTGTAAAACAGAAACTACTTAGCACCCAGCAACGGTTAAGACAATAAACTCTATAGCAGTGGTTCTCAACTCCGGTCCTTGGGACCCACTAACAGGCCAGGTTTTTAGTATTATCTTGGGGAGATGCAGACTAGAATACTGCAATCACTGAGCAGCAAATTATATCACCTGTGATGTATTTCAGTGATCTTGCAAACCTGGCCTGTTGGTGGGTCCCGAGGACAGGAGTTGAGAACCTCTGCTCTATGGCCATGACAGGGGTCTCCAATCTATGGCCCTCCAGTTGTTGAGGAACTACAATTCCTATCATGCCTAGTCATGTCTGTGAATGTCAGAGTTTTACAATGCTTCATGGGACATGTAGTTCCGAAACAGCTGGAGAGCCGTAGTTTGGAGATCCTTGGCCAAGAGCATGTAATATACAGCAGTACAACACAATGGGGTTGATTTACTAAAACTGGAGAGTGCAAAATCTGGTGCAGCTGTGCATGGTAGCCAGTCAGCTCATAGCTCGTTCAATTAACTACTTCCCATCTGCGCCATAGCCGAATGACGGCTACAGCGCGGCTCTAAAATGCCGGGAGGCCATCGATAGATGTCCTTACTCTTTGGCTCGTTCTGGGACGCGCCGCCGCACGCCGCGTGAGCGTGCCCGCGAGTTGGGCGGACCCGATGTCCACCAGAGACCCGCGATCTGCTCACAGAGAGCCGGAACTGGGAACCACCGATGTAAACACGGCGGTTCCCCATTCTGTGTGGGGGGGCATGCCAGATCTACTGATCCCCTTCACTGGGATCAGTTAGATCTGTCATGCCCCTGCCAACCCCGCCCCCCCCACAGTTAGAACACACCCAGGGAACACATTTAACTCCTTCACTGCCCCCTTAGTGTTAACCCCTTCCCTGCCAATGACATTTATACAGTAATCAGTGTCTATTTTTAGATCTGATCGCTGTATAAATGTCATTGGTCCCAAAAAAGTGTCAAAAACGTCCGACATATCCGCTGCAATATCGCAGTCCCGATAAAAATCGCAGATCACCGCCATTACCAGTAAAAAAATAAAAAAAAATAAAAACGCCATAAACCAATGTCCATAGTTTGTAGACGCTATAACTTTTGCGTAACCCAATCAATATACGCCAATTGTGATTTTTTTTTACTAAAAATATGTAGAAGAATATATATCCACCTAAACTGATGAATAAATTTATTTTTTTATTTTTTATTTTTGGATATTTATTATAGCAAAAATTAAAAAATATTGTTCTTTTTTCAAAATCGGAACAAATATTGAGTATGACAGAGTAACACCAGCACCACATCCCTAGGGAATCAGTGAGTGAAGAGGAAGATAAATTGGGACTCTATAGGTGCTGGTTTAGCCCCTTCCCTGAAGAACTACACAATAGTAAATTAAAACAAACACTTTATTTCGTTACATAGACTTATGCATGGTGTGGGCTCAACTAATGAAACAGTGGCCCACCCATGTATACAAACAGGAAATATCATTAAAACAGTGACACTGTATACAGTCCATGATGCAGATGTAAATAGAATACCAAATACTCCTGGCTATATAGCAAAAAGCAGATTAAATAAATCGCCAGGGTGATATATAGATCCCAACAATAGCACAGTGATCCAAGATGTTCCGACACGTTTCGCCCGACTATTTGGGCTTCTTCAGGGACTTGGATCGCAATACAGTCACTACAACACAAACAAATACAATAAAACCACTATACATGTACACAACACAATATTACATAATCTGATGGTTTGCTGAGTAGTATTCATTAAGCAAACTATATTAGTCTTACAGAGATGTGTGTATATCAAAACACTGGCCTAGTACCCTATGCACAGATATATTTCTATGCATTCATATTTCTTACAAATGAATATACATTCTAAGAATTCATATAGCCGTCAGGCAATGTTCCAGCGCAACTAGTGCATATAACGGAAAGGAACCTGCTATTCAACCAAAGGGAAAGAGCTTTGATTTACCTGTTACTCAAAGTACTAAGATGTCAGAATAGTACAACAATGGCAAGACGGATGGTATCCTAGAGGAGGTTATGGGAGGTTAGTTTGCGTAAATCAGTCATAGATGTTGCCATTAGCAATCCTTGCATAAAAAAGAGAAATTAGAAATAAGAAATAAGATTTAGATAGTATAAAAAAAAAAAAAAAAGGGGGGGGGGGAGGGGGGAAAAACACATAGGGAATATGGGTCATGTGGCATAAGGTATTTCCAGCAAAAATAATGCTGGCACATAACATACTATGCCAGCCCCTAATCCAAGAGCAATATTACAAATATACTATTATATGGCAAAACTGCCATAATATTGAAACCTCAAAATACAACAGATCCCTGAGGAACACTTACATTTAAAAGGTGCCACAGATATGTAGGTATCGTCCACCTAGGTCAATGGGCATATATAGAGAACTGAAGCTTACGGTCCCGACTTATATGAACAGAATCCATAGCATCCCTCACATACCACACAAGGGATCTTCCCATATAGGTGGTCCTAGGAAGGACAAGATAATATCCATACAAAAAGAAGAGAAAAAGGGAAAAAGCAAAAGATTAGGAACTCGTATGTCTCATGTCAGCGTCACAGAGCCTAGGCTCATGCTCAGAAACAAATCTCTTAGTGAATAACCCACCCCGTGGCAACATCCAGAGTAAGGAGGAATCCTTTCTAGGCGTCCAATCTCCCACGCCCGCCTCGGCGTCTGCGGCGGGTCGGGAGTACGCGTCAACTAGATATAGTGAAGAATTGGCGCCAAAAGCACCCGTCACTCCCCTTCTACGTCACGTACTATCATAACGTAGAGTGCGCCTGGGGTGGGTGTGTCAGAGGGGGAGTTGTGCAACATGCACGTACATGGTCCCACCCTCATCTAATCACATGACCTCCCACAAAAAGGAGGAAACGGGTCCCACAACGACAGAGCGCAGTGGAGACCATAAGGAAGAACCGCAAAACATCCACACCACTCGTCCCATCAATCTGGGCAGAGCGGGGATAATGGGTCTCCTTCCCGCCCGAAAGAAACAAAGCGGGTCCCCAAATAAACAAGGGATGCGCCGCAGAACACAGATAGAAGCTGGACATAGATTGTATATAGAAAATGAAATTATAAATTTAAATATAAAGGGATTAAAATTTGTTCCTAATTGGAAGGAAAATCAAAAAAAAAAAAAAAAAAAAAGGAGGAAAGAGGGGGGGAAGGGGATAGAAAAAATCTACATATACATGGGTGGGCCACTGTTTCATTAGTTGAGCCCACACCATGCATAAGTCTATGTAACAAAATAAAGTGTTTGTTTTCTACAATAGGAGGGGGGGGGGAAGCAAAGGCGGGACTTTATATGAGGCGTGCAATGGTAAATGAAAAAACTCAAACATGAAAACAGTGTTGTTTATTTTAAAATCATACATACATATCAATGTGAGACCATGCCCTACAATGATACAGAGATATAAAAAATATATACATAACACTGTACTAATTCATAATATAGTAATTCTCAAAAATACCCACATAGTTACATAGGGCTGAATAGTATTTGTGGCTCATAGCCAATTTGTATACCACCTCCATAAAGTTAAACCAATGAAAATAAACATAACAAATACAGTAAAGAATCATGAATATGGATGTGATTTTTTGGAGATAGGACCGTTAGTAGCTCTACTCTTTTCTTTCCCCTAAACCTACACTCATATTCATTTATTCTATACTATTCCCCAGGTATGACAATTGGCATTTACACCACCACCCTGCCATGCCCCCAGAGCTCCTGAGGTGATGCTCCCGGTCGGCTTGTGTTCTCCGGCATGGGCACCTATTCCCAGCAGCATAATTTATGTAAGCCCTTTACCTTAGGGGCTTTGGCTCCTTTTCTTCTTATTTAATTTAATCTAATTTATTTCAATTTTATTTATAACTTTGATGAGTTTAGAATCCTATTTGACTACCTTTTCTTGTATGCCATTGATTGTATGCCATATGTATTCTTACTTTCAGATAGGCTTGCTCCTGACGAGTGATTACAAAAGATCACGAAACACGTAGAGCTACTAACGGTCCTATCTCCAAAAAATCACATCCATATTCATGATTCTTTACTGTATTTGTTATGTTTATTTTCATTGGTTTAACTTTATGGAGGTGGTATACAAATTGGCTATGAGCCACAAATACTATTCAGCCCTATGTAACTATGTGGGTATTTTTGAGAATTACTATATTATGAATTAGTACAGTGTTATGTATATATTTTTTATATCTCTGTATCATTGTAGGGCATGGTCTCACATTGATATGTATGTATGATTTGAAAATAAACAACACTGCTTTCATGTTTGAGTTTTTACATTTACCATTGCACGCCTCATATAAAGTCCCGCCTTTGCTTCCCCCCCCCCCCCCTATTGTAGAATACTGACAGGGATGGAGGCCTGGTATTCCTTGTAAGCCATGCTTCATTTAAAGTCCCATTTACCCTATATCTATTTATCAAAGTGTTTGTTTTAATTTACTATTGTGTAGTTCTTCAGGGAAGGGGTTAAACCAGCACCTATAGAGTCCCAATTTCTCTTCCTCTTCACTCACTTTTTTCAAAATCATCGCTCTTTATTTGCTTATAGTGCAAAAAATAAAAACCGCAGAGGTGATCAAATACCACCCAAAGAAAGCTCTATTTGTGGGAAAAAAAGGACGCCAATTTTGTTTGGGTACAATGTCGCACGACATTCAAAAAGTGACAGCGCTGAAAACTGAAAATTGGTCCAGGCAGGAGGGAGGTTTAAGTGCCCAGTAAGGAAGTGGTTAAGCTATGACAAAAATCCTGGAAGCTGATTGGTTTCTATGCAGAGCTGCACTAGATTTTGCACTCTCCAGTTTTAGTAAATAAACGCAACAAATAGAATGCAGTGGTCAGCAGTATGTGTTCTAGCTCTGGCGCTGATCAGTGAAAGAAAAAAATGTCTATCAATGATGGTCAGGTGGAGGGAAAAATGTCTGGCATCAGTGGTCAGGAGGAGGAAAAAACGCCCGGTGTTGTTGGCTAGGGTGAAGAAAAATACATTGTATCTGGGTTCAGCTAGTGGTACAAACGGCCAGAGAGGGTGGTCACTGGGAGGAAAAAATGCCTGGTGTAGGTAGTTAATGGGACAGTGGGAAGAATAAAAATGCTTGGCATTGGTGGTCAACAGGAGAAAAAAGCTGGTCTCCGCAGGATGCCGGGATTTTGTTATAATCCTGGGACAGGATTTTATAGTAAATCTTTCTCACTACTCCTGTTATGCGCTTCCTTGCTGAACAACATAATAGTAAATCCCTTACAACAGATATTAAAAATATATTACTAGATGTGTTGGTGAGTAACAGTTACTGGAAAGGGTCTGAGTCACAGAGCGGTTAAAATTAGTAAGTGAAAGGTTGATAAACATTACCAGCTTCCACCCATACAGTATCTCACAAAAGTGAGTACACCCCTCACATTTTTGTAAATATTTTATTCTATCTTTTCATGTGATAACACTGAAGAAATGACACTTTGCTACAATGTAAAGTAGTGAGTGTACAGCTTGTATAACAGTGTAAATTTGCTGTCCCCTCAAAATAACTCAACACACAGCCATTAATGTCTAAACCGCTGGCAACAAAAGTGAGTACACCCCTGAGTGAAAATGTCCAAATTAGCCATTTTCCCCCATGTGACTCATTATTGTTATAAGGTCTCAGGTGAGAACGGGGAGCAGGTGTGTTAAATTTGGTGTTATCATTCTCACTCTCTCATACTGGTCACTGGAAGATCAACATGGCACTTCATGGCAAAGAACTCTCTGAGGATCTGAAAAAAAGAATTGTTGTTCTACATAAAGATGGCCTAGGCTATAAAATGATTGCCAAGACCCTGAAACTGAGCTGCAGCACGGTGACCAAGAACATACATACAGTGGTTTAACAGGACAGGTTCCACTCAGAAGAGGCCTTGCCATGGTAGACCAAAGAAATCAAGTGCATGTGCTCAGCATCATATCCAGAGGTTGTCTTTGGGAAATAGATGTATGAGTGCTGCCAGCATTGCTGCAGAGGTTAAAGGGGTGCGGGGACAGCTTGTCAGTGCTCAGACCATATGCCGCACACTGCATCAAATTGGTCTGCATGGCTGTCGTCCCAGAAGGAAACCTCTTCTAAAGATGATGCACAAGAAAGCCTGCAAACAATTTGCCGAAGACAAGCAGACTAAGGACATGGATTACTGGAGACCAAGATAAACTTATTTGGTTCAGATGGTGTCAAGCGTGTGTGGTGGCAACCAGGTGAGGAGCACAATGACAATTGTGTCTTGCCTACAGTCAAGCATGGTGGTGGGAGTGTCATGGTACTTGGCTGCATGAGTGCTGCTGGCACTGGGGAGCTACAGTTCATTGAGGGAACCATGAATGCCAACATGAACTGTGACATACTGAAGCAGAGCATGATCCCTTCTCCTCGGAGACTGGGCCGCAGGGCAGTATTCCAACATGATAACAACCCGAAACACACCTCCAAGACCACCACTGCCTTGCTAAAGATGCTGAGGATAAAGGTGATGGACTGGCCAAGCATGTCTCCAGACCTAAACCCTATTGAGCATCTGTGGGGCATCCTCAAATGGGAGGTGGAGGAGCGCAAGGTCTTTAACATTCACCAGCTCGGTGATGTCATCGTGGAGGAGTGGAAGAGGACTCCAGTGGCAACCTGTGAAGCTCTGGTGAACTCCATGCCCAAGAGGGTTAAGTCAGTGCTGCAAAATAATGGTGGCCACACAAACTATTGACACTTTGGGCCCAATTTGGACATTTTCACTTAGGGATGTACTCACTTTTGTTGCAATTAGTTTAGATATTAATGGCTGTGTGCTGAGTTATTTTAAGGGGACAGCAAATTTATACTGTTATACAAGCTGTACACTCACTACTTTATGAGATACTGCATATACACTTAGGCATTAATATGAGAGCAGTAGCTAATTCTGCAATATACAGGAGATCACCATTGCTCTCCAAGGGAATGAACAGAATAGTGTCACATGACTAATTATTTGCAGGCAGAGAAAGCGACTCGGTGACATGATTCTCCACATGTCACTCCTCTGAACAGATTGTTACAAGGCTGGCATTTATTGTGTCCATATGCAGCATCTCAGCCCTAAGTGATCTGAGTAACTGTTTACACTAATACAGTGCCCAAGGCAATCTCAGAGGCTCCAGTAATTGGCACACACACAATGCCGACTGTATAATATGCCACTTGCGTGGGAAGGGAGAGAGGGAAGACATAGAGATTCAGTAATTAAGGAGCTGTAAACTTATATTAAGACGCACTACTGCATTCATATTCAAATTTTTTAATGCTTGGATGTCTCAGATTTCTTTATTTTTGATGCTCATACTCCCAGCCTAGGCAGCGATGAAGTTAGCTGTCCATTATATAATGGTTTTCTGGTTTTCACAGACACAAAGTGCACCAAGGTCTGCATGTGGATGTTTAATTAGCCCATTGTTTTCAAAGGGTGAATCTAGAGTTCCCTCGATTGGATGACTTTGTGTGAACTAATGTGTTGAATAGCAGTAGGTTGCTGGGTCAACCTTAATTAGCTTAAAGTGCAGGAAGATCTGTATGTCTCAGCGGATCTACAGTCACCCTGCTGCACAGGCAAAGGAAAATGAGCTCAAATATAACCATCGAACTGCAGTTATTTATCATTGGTCAGTGAACACTTCAAATTGCTAAATCTGAACACAGGCTTTTTGCAGCAGTGCGGTAAACAACCTGATTGCCGAACAACCGCCACCACACCTATACAGAGATGGTAACGTCTACGTCACCACTCATGACTATGGACTATTAGAATAGCAGTGACTCCAGGCACTACTCTTAGGTGAATCAAACTATTGAGGGACTAATTTAAAAAGCTCTAAGCATTAGCATTCAGCTTAAGAGTTCAGTGTTGGCAGTTTTTGCCGTCTCCTACCGCAGGTGGTGTCACCCTCACACTACCTTCTCTGCAACTTTAACAATAAAACAACCCTCCCTTATGTAAGCATTACCTCTTATTTATTTATTTCAGGTACTTATGTAGCACTGTCAATTTACGCAGCGCTTTACATATATATTGTACATTCACATCATTCCCTACCCTCAAGGAGCTTAGGGTATTATTTGCATGCTCCCCTGTGCCGGCATTCTCTGCATTAATAACCAACCTTTCCTGTGCTAACAGTTACTGAAAACCACCTCTTCTGTTTATAGAACCCTTCAATGGTATCTGCAGGGCCATAGACACTATTGTTCCTCTGCCCTGGGTAAGGGGCAGACTACTATAGCTGTAAAGGAAAGAACTAATTGTTCTGCTAGGAGGTGTCACGAGGCTCTCTTTAGCTTGCATACTGTATCTTTACTATCTTCTCTTACTCTGCATGCTCTTTATTGCGAAGTGTACATTTCAACTATAGAGAGCTGTGTATAAAGCAATGCACATGCTACCAACATTGCTGGGGACAAAACATAGGAGCCTAACAGTCATACGTGCCAAAAAGACCATGATCTTCAAATATTGCCTTGAGGGGTCTTGGTACTCACAGAGATCATTATCATCACCCAGTCCAAGCAACATTTCAACAATGAAATAATAATCATCAACTTATCTCAGGGGGTTTCTAAACCTGTAATTTTCAGCATATTATGTACAATATATAATGTTATTCTTAACCACTTCAGCCCGTAACCATTTTTGACACTTGTTGTTTACAAGTTAAAATCAGTATTTTTTGTTAGAAAATTACTTAGAACCCCTAATCATTAGATTTTTTTCCCTAACACTCTAGAGAATAAAATGACATCATTGCAATACTTTTTGTCGCACTTTATTTGTGCAGCGGTCTTAAAAGCACCATTTTTTTGAGTTAAAAAAATAAGAAAACAGTAAAGTTAGCCCAATTTTTCTATATTGTGAAAGATAATGTTACGCCGAGTAAATTGATACCCAACATGTCATGCTTTAAAATTGCTTCCACTCATGGAATGGTGACAAACGTTGGCACTTAAAAATCTCCATCGGCGATGGTTAAAAATGTTTACAGATTACATGTTTAGAGTTACAGAGGAGGTCTAGAATTATTGCTCTCGCTAGAACGATCGCGGCGATACCTCACATGTGTGATTTGAACACCGTTTTCATATGCGGGGGTGACTTACGTATGCGTTTTCTTTGCTTTTATTATTTATTTTGTTTTATTTATTTTTTTTAGCACTGTTCCTTCAACCCTCAACTGGCTCGCGTACTTTTACTGCTGCAAAGTGGCAG
>BLSH010207037.1:331370-354065 GCA_018402905.1 Glandirana rugosa
GGTGGCCAAAGAAATACCATTCCCAATTTCTACTGTTTGAACTCAAGAATGCAGTAATCAACCACCTCACTTCGTACGTGTTCGAGGTGAGAGAAAGTGGGAGGTAATTCGGATATCCTTCGAGGTAGGATGACGACGAAGACTTCGTGGTGTACCTAGGGACAAAAAAAAAGATAACGGGAGTATGTCACTGAACCAGTGGAGGGGGTGGACGTCGGAAGTAGTTGTGGTAGACGAACCCAAACATTCTGTCCGACCAACATGTCTTCAGCGAGTCGTCTAGCTGAAGACATGTTGCCACAAAGGCCCCAGACTTTAGCTGGCCATACATGGATCGAAATTCAGCAGTTTGAGCAGGGCCCGGCCAAATTTTGATCCATATATGGGCAGGTTGGTTGTACAGAAGTCGATCTGCTGAGCGACTTCTGTACAACCAGCCTGTCTTACAAACCCAAGCAGATGGTGTTGATGAAGGCTGCAGGTGGGGGAGGTGACCAAGTCACTGTATGAGGGCAATAGAAAAAAAAACAGGGATCCATGTGGTGCTTCAGAAGCAGCAGTAGGATGGAGCTTCCTATAGGCTTAATGGAGGGTGAAAGAGAGTGGAGCTTGTGCATGCTTCACTCCACCAACTAATGACGTAAGAACTCAAGTTTGTCATCTTTAACCCTTACCATAAAGAAACCGGTGGTGGCCGAAAATGTGAAAACGTGTGTAACTGTATGTAGCGCTCCCCCCCCCCCGAATAGCCACTGGGAATTAACCCAGAGGACGTTCCAAGAACCTCAACAAATATAAGCTAAATCTAGGGGGTCTTTTTTAATAAAAATTTGTAGAAAACTAGAACAAGAGAGGGGTACGGGTGCAGGATACTCCTAAACTTCAGGAGAAATTAGCAGGAGGACAAACTTTAGAGAAAGCTCTATTGTAGCAGCCTTTGTTGGGGGTTGGAGGTAATGACCAGCTAATCTAAAACTCTATTTAAGCAGCCCCAGTCTTTAAAGCAATATCTTGCCATTACATCCCCAAGTACATGCACACCTGGGATCCAAAATCAAATTCTTTCACGCAAAGCCCAAGAACAACCATTCAGCCTCCATGCAACACTCTCCAGTGAGGAAGAAAGGTGCCCATCTCAACTGGTAATAACCTCCAGCTAATATCTCTCAATTAGATTTTATTCAGGCCCTCAACCATGTACAGGTGATACTCGAAAAATTTGAATATCGTGCAAAACTTAATTTATTTCAGTAATGCAACTTAAAGGGTGAAACTCATATATGAGATAGACTCATTACATGCAAAGCAAGGTAGTTCAAGCCGTGATTTGTCATAATTGTGATGATTATGGCTTACAGCTCATGAAAACCCCAAATTCACAATCTCAGAAAATTAGAATATTGTGAAAAGGTGCAATATTCTAGGCTCAAAGTGTCCCACTCTAATCATCTAATTAACCCACAACACCTGCAAAGGGTTCCTGAGCCATTAAATGACAAATCACGGCTTGAACTATCTTGCTTTGCATGTAATGAGTCTTTCTCATATATTAGTTTCACCTTTTAAGTTGCATTACTGAAATAAATCTACTTTTGCACGATATTAAAATTTTTCGAGTATCACCTGTATATGCTGAGGCCAAACAGCAACTCCAGTACACAGGCTGCATCCCAGGGGCAGAGGCTCCAGGACAAGAACACTCTGAGCAAGTCTCCCATATTCTCCTACCTCCCAAGAGAGACTCTGAACGTCCCTATACGTGCATTTATATACACATTTATACACATATTTTACTGATAAATCCTAAAAAAAGTTTATGTTTTATACAATTGGCTTTGGCGCATTGAGGAACGCACCCCTGTTCTGTTACACATTTTGATTGCCAGCAAAGGTATTCTGTTTCTTTAGATATTAAGGCATTAGTGAGAATAATTCTTTATTTATGTGTTATTAATGGGTGGCCTGAGCCTGGGTCTGACTAAATTTGCCATGGCAGGATTCCTAGAGATAGACACAGATATCGTTGTCTTTGGAAGCCAGTCAAGTATTCTCTAATCTGCATATTCGCCTACCTCCCAAGAGAGAACCTGAACCTCCCTATAAGTGGGTTGACATGCACATTTATATACATATTTTACTGATAAATCCTAATAAAGTTTTTGTTTTATTCCATGGTCGTAAGTGCGTTGGTGAACGCACCACCGTTCTGTTACCAGCAAAGGTATTCAGTTTCTTTAGCTATTAAGGCATTAGTGAGAACATGGATTTTTCATCAGCCACCTTATGGGTGCCCCTCCCAGGGATTGGCCGAGATCGGATACATATTCATAACTTCAGTGGTTGGCCCTTCTGCTCTATTCTCTGGAAGCTTCTTCCAGAGCCAGGCAGGAAACCACTGAGCTTCGGGAAACCTGACCAGACATAAAAACAGATCACTGCTCCACTGAGTACAGCAGAGCCAAAAACTAAATTTCGCCCAGTGGCCAATGAGTCACATTTTAATTTAGCCCCACAGTCTTCGAGTCTTTTGGGATCCAGGTACAGCCTCCAAAACTGCTGTGTAGAAACCAGCTCAAGCAGTGACTTGGAAGTCCTAATAGAAGTTACTGGAGAAAAAAAATATCTATGGTGTACCAAGAATCTTGATTGATGTCTCAGAAAAATAATATTAAGGCTAACAAAAATATAGTCACACTTTTTTCAGCAGAGCTGTCCTAGGACACTAGCAAAAAAAAAAAGAAGAAAATGATTGTTAGAGTTGAAGTGTATGGTGGCTGGCTTTAACATTTTTCATTTGTCAGGGTCTCAGCCTCATTCCTAGATTCCTGTGTCCCTCGATAGATGATAAAGAAATACAATTTTTTAACAGTAAATTTAGTGATCATGCAATTAGAGGAAATTGCCAAGGATGGTTCCCTTTCATACAGGCTTCATCCCTTCTGTCACTGGCACAACATCAAAATCAGAATGCATTATTGGAAGTGGCATGTGGAAGGAGCTGAAAAGACAGATTAGATGTTGAATATTACTTCTTTTAGCAGCTACTGTCCCTTCTCCCTGCTGTTCTGCTGCTGAATGTACCTGCAAATGTCCAGAAATGCCCTGACAAGGCACAAATCAAGAGAAAGCATAAACTGTAAAATATGCAGTGTAGCATGTGCCCCAGGCGCTGTCCCAACTACATGGTAAATACAGCCTTACTTGTTAGTCTCAGAAGGCTACAGCGATCGAGGTGGTGACACCACAATGACCTTTACTACATTGTGACCTAAAAGGCTTTTAATTTAGCAAATACTTTTTTTTATTAAGTTTCCCTTGTTCAGCACATATAAAAGAAGACATACACATTTCTGATCTAAGATGCGGTTGGCTGCTGACATCCCACTATTTATCCTGTTTATTGTTAGAGACATGGAGCAGAAATTCTGAGTGCTTAGCAGTTCAGCACATATGCATGCTTCCCAACTTTCTGAGATGGGAACGGGGGACACATATTAGCAAACACATGCAGGCATATGACGCACCATCCGTCATGCCCCCCTTAAAGGAAAACTGTACAAAAAAAGTGCTTTTTTACAACTACTATTCCTTTATATTGGCTTTTGGAATTTACAAATGCAGACATTTAGAAATTGTTTGAAAGGTTTAGCACTGGGAAACACTTTTTGAAAGATAAAACATGCATTTTATTTACAACTATATAGATCAGACCAAAATGAGGGACAAATGAGGAGGAAAGAGGGACAAAAGGACATTGTTCCAAATCAGGGACAGTCCCTCGAAATCAGGGACAGTTGGGAGCTATGACAATGTATGCTCACAGAAAACATGGTATACAGCAGGGATCCTCAAACTACGGCCCTCCAGCTGTTGCGGAACTACAGTTTGAGGACCCCTGGTATACAGCATACAATTTTTAGGAGCAAAGTGCACTACAGGAAAGGCTAAATCTCTATATACCTATACATTTCTAAGTACAGAAGCCTTTATTTCAAGCTAAGAGCAATGACTTGAAAAAGATCTTGAGATCAAAACCTTGTCTATACCTGATGTTCTAGAAAACACTTGAAAAAGACTCCCTAGTGGAGCAGCCACATCTTTTGTGCTTTTATCAACCATTGAGGGCCAAGCAATACAAAATGCTCAGCAGGATAAATAAGGTATCTATGCAATGCATGGAATATGACTGGGTACTTTATTGGAAGGAATTATTGTGCTGTTTTCATCTTCATCAGTATAAAATCATATTTATTGAGTGACACTGTGTATGCTGGTACAAATAAACTGTTCTATATGCACACATGGACATGAGATAGTATATAGCCAAAGTGTTTTATGACGGCTCGTTTCCTACAAATCTATGCAGCACTCTGTAAATAATTTGCCCTGTAGATAGGTGGATTGCGCATGCGTGAACAACAGCCCCCTCAATATTATGGGTCATTTAACTGTCTGTAGGATATGGTCTTAAGCTTGGTAGTTTACATGCCACTCCAGGTTAATTATATGAGAAGCCTGCCCTCGCTAGCAGCGTATGGTTTGCTGATGTTCTCCCTGGAACACGTGGTAATTACTGACTGAACTAAGCAACACGATTTCCCTGTGCTCCTGTGAGGACATACACTCTAGGTGAAACATGAGGACAGGTTTGGGAATCTCTGCTCTAGTGACGTCAATTCCCTGACTCTAATGAATTCTGCGTAGGAGGAAGCAACAAACAGAGGAAGACAAAGTACCAATGCCATCACTATATTGGTTGAAGTATAAATCACTTCATCATGAAGGAAGCACCAATAATTATTTGATGAACAATGGAATGATTGTGCGCCTTGGCTTCACAAAATCGCCTTCTGATCACGAATACCAGAGAGTTTTCTATTTAAACGGAAGCACGCAGTGACATGGTGAAATTTCCCTCGTTCTGATCAAATCTATCTACAATGAAGTAGGGCAGAAAAAAATATGTCAAATGTCATTGCTATAACAGTGCAGAGGAAACATCACAGTTTATCTGATATGGGAATGATTGTGTGGCTCCAACCCATACAATACCAAGCCGTTCTCTGACTCTGATCCCATAGAGCCTTTATAGTTCCACAGTGCAATGTTGCAGGGAGATCAGTGTTAAGTTAAAAAAGTTTAGGTCGGGGGTCGTGGCCATGAGCGGCATGTGAGAAGACGCATCTCACCGAGCTCCCGGACTGAATCCTGCGTTGATCCTCTCCCCAGCCACCATCCTGGGCAGAAAACCTCTCAAAACCTCCCCAAGCCCTGCATTAACCTCCGCTGCTCATCCTGGCTTTGGTAACCACTCGATCCGGCAGCATGACGGCCCACAAGCAGATGGAAGAGAACGGGCCGGCGGAACTCTAAGATGGCACCGGAGCGGGCCTACCTCATCGTGCTCGCCTGGACAAAAAAAAAAATTGGTGAGTAAGGCACCCAAGACCCCTTAGGCAGATGGGAGGGAGCCCCCGAGGAACATGCTCTACTATACCCAGAAGCTCTCTGGGGGATCTGGGAAAGTCCGGGAATTGGAGCTGGACGCTACCCCTGCCATTTTCCATACAGAAGCAGTGGAGAGTCACAACCAGCCGGTCCCCTCGGCAGCCTGCCATAGCCCAGCTAGTGAATCGGATGAGGAGCTGGAAGAGGGAGATATTGCACAACCCACCCTTGCAGATATACTCTGTGCAGTGAATAAATGCAATGCTAATGTGGAAAACTTGGGAGGTTTGAGAGAGGAGGTGGGCTTCATTAGACATGATTTACAAAAAACCAGAGAGCGCACCACCGCAGTAGAGGGACAGGTCAGTGAGGTGGAAGACCAAATGGCCCCACTCATCAGGGATGCGCAGGCCACCATGTGACTAGCAAAAGCTGTTGAATTAAAGAACCAGGACATTGAAAATCGCTTACGGAGGAACAATGCCTGGATCGTGGGGTTCACCGAAAAGATCGAGGGCAGGGACCCCACAGAATTTGTGGAGCAGTGGCTGCTGGAGGTTTTTGGAAAGAAGGCCTTCACATCATTGTACTCGGTGGAGAGGGCTCATAGGGTCCCACCAAGACCGTTACAGCCAGGGAACCCCCACGTACTATCCTCGCTAAGCTCCTGAATTAGAAGGACAAAGAAATAATCCTCTGCTTAGCCAGAGCGAAGCGCAATATCCTGCACAACAGGGTCTGGATCTTATTCTACCCCGACTTCTCTGCTGAGGTACAGAAAAGCAGATCTAGGTTCGCGGATGTTAAACGCCACCTTCAGCATCTGCAAGCGACCTATGCCATGTTAAACCCAGCCTGGCTCCGCATATCGGTCAGGGGGCAGGCCCACTTCTTTGACACAGCAGCGGAGGCCTCAGGATGGCTTGATAATATTGAACACTTGTTCTGTCACCCCGATTGCCAGGAGGCAGAGAGGGACCGATAGACCACAACCCTACACCCTACTGTTGATGGGGTCACACTACGTTCCCTCATATTTCTATTTTGAGTGCTCTACAGTTATGGCTGGAAGGAGAAACGAAAAATGTTTATGCCAAATGTTGGAGAGTGATACGACCATCTTTTAAGGTTACCTTTGTTCGCACATACACTATACCACTTGGAGATACAGCGGCTGCTGCAGAAAGCCAGTGAATTACAAATCTCCCCATGCTTTGGGGTAGAGTGCACTCGGCACGGTTTATATTCCCTATCTTTTTTCAGGCGCACTGTTTACACCACCCCCTGGATCCATGGGATGACCCTACTGGAAGATCCGGAGGACATGCAGGATTCCGCTGAGGATGGTAGTTATGACTGTTTTTTGACTGTTTGTTTATTATTTTTACTTTTCTCAGAGACACCAACTAATGCGACCTTGGAGTGCACTGTTCCAATGCCCCCGCACTCAATGTGAACTGCTCTGCCCCCCTAGAGTAACTGCCCTGCCTGTACTGTACTGGCCAAATGTCACAGTGGTATACATTGTGAATAGCCATCTCGTATACTACTTCCTATTGAGGACCAATGGCGGACATCCCGATCGTATCATGGAACATTAGAGGAATACAGGACCCACTTAAACGCACTATGGTGTCTACCTCTCTTAGGAAATATCTACCCGCAGTATGTGTCTTACAGGGTGGTATGTTATTATACACTGCCGTATATCTCAGGTGTACTGCATACCGTCTTGACGTACCAGCTGGGCAGCCCCAATATCCCATTACTCCTAGTGGGGGATCTCTATTGTTACCTGAACCCCTTTTTGGATAAGCTTCCTCCCCCACCCGATAATTGCACAAGATACTGCACTGCATGGAGCTGTAGAAACCCACACCTAAAGCAGTTTTCCTGTTTTTCCAAATCGCACATTTCCCCATCTAGAATAGACGTATGTCTCTGCACCCCCAATATGGCACCATATTTACAGGACATCCAATACAGGGTACGGGGAATATCAGACCACTCTCCACTGGTGATGTATGTAAATGCTAGGCCGGCCTCTTCCTTGTGGAGGGCATCCTGGAAGCTTAATGCATTTTGGTTATCCCTTTTTTCCTCTCGTGATGCAGTAGTAGGCCAGATCTCTGCCTTTTGGCAGGATCATGTAGACAGCCCCGATCCACTCATTACATGGGATGCCTTTAAAGCCTTCCTGAGGGGGGTCTTTATTGCAGAGGTCACTGCAATTAAACAAGCGACTAATGCCCAAAAAGATCAGGCTGTTCAGCTGGTGCGTCGTCTGGAAGCAATCTTTATTGATGACCCAACAGACTCTCACATGGAATCTTGGTTGGCTGCCCAGGAGGCTCTAGACCGCATGGTTAGATCTGGGGCTGATAGAAAACGTTTTTTCAACAGGCTTGCCTTTTATGAAGAGGGGGAACAGACAGGCCGAATGCTGGCTAGACTGGTGCACTCGCACCAAACGCTACCCCCTATAGGAGCCCTAAGAACCACAAAAGAAGGGAAACTAGTTAATACCCCTGATCCTATTATGCAGGAACTGGTGAACTTTTATTCAAAGCTCTATGGCTCCCAGCGGACCTGCTCTCAAGTTGAGCTGCGGGACTTTCTGGGGGGCATGGAACTACCTCGCCTGTCAGAGGCACAGAGACAGATGCTGGACACCCCCCTAACACTGGAGGAGCTGAGTGAGGCAGTTAAGACTTTCCCTAACCATAAAGCGCCAGGCGAGGATGGTCTTCCCAGCGAGGTCTATAGACAGTATGGGGAGACCATCCTACCCCACTTGCTCAAGGTTTTTAATACCGCTAGGAGGTGGGGATCCCTACCAGAATCCATGTCTAGGGCCAACATTGTACTTTTAATAAAACCAGGGAAGGACCCCTTGACCCGGGTTCGTACAGGCCGAACTCCCTCCTCCAGTCAGACGTCAAAATCCTTGCAAAGGCCCTGGCCTTGAGACTAAACAGGGTTATCTCCTCTATTGTCCACCCGGACCAGGCTGGTTTTATACCCCAGAGGTCGACCACACTTAATATACGTAGACTTTTTCTCAACCTCCAGTTGCCGGTGGATAATGGGGGAGATAGGGCACTGCTGTCGTTAGACGCTCACAAGGCGTTTGACAGTAATGAATGGCGGTACCTTTGGGTAGCTATGGAGAACTTTGGCTTTGGTGACGTGTTCATCTCATGGGTAAAACTACTGTACAGCGCCCCGGTAGCGGCAATTAGGGGTTCCCACTCCTTTCCCCTACGTAGGGTTCTAGGCAGGGTTGCCCGTTGTCCCCCCTACTTTTTGCCATAGCCATTGGCGGTCATGATTCGAGCCAACCCAGGTATTAGAGGATTTCAGTACAGCCCTATAGAAGAAAAAAATGTGCTTTATGACGATGATACTATGCTGCTGCTGGGGGATACTTCAGGGAGGCTTCAGGGAGGCTATGTACGACATAACCACCTTCGGCAAATTTTAGGGCTTAGTCATTAACTGGACCAAGTCCTCCATGATGAGGCTGGACAAACCTACTGGAGAGATAGATCATTCAACCCAACATATCCCGATCGTTGAATCTTTCAAATATCTGGGAATTTACATTGCTACTAAAACCTTAGACCATATTTCCCTTAACCTGTCCCCATTGTTGACCCGCATCCGGGATAAAATTAAGGTCCGGTCGAAATTGAAGCTCTCTGTAACAGGTAGAATAAATCTAAAATGATCATCATGGCACAGCTCCTATACGTCCTACACAATACCCCCATGGTAATTCCCTTAAAAATATTCTGGATTATTAATTCGATGTTCAGGTCCCTTATTTGGGTAAATAGGTCCCCAAGAATCAAGCTAGAGCAACTGCAGAAACCAAAGGATACAGGGGGGATGGCATTGCTAAACCCCTGGCTGTACTATTTGGCAGGCCAGTTACAACATATCACCAGGGTAATGGCCGGGAAGGAGGTGGAACTGACTGAGAAAACAGATCCTACAATCTCGCTACTTTGCCGGGTTACCGGTGCTAAGGAAATAGCACAAGGCCTAGAAGCCCTGGCATTTGCCAAATCCAATAAAAGATTTCCAACTTATGCACTGATGCAGAAGGTGTGGAATAGAACAAGGCAGTTGCAGGACGTTACGGGCTTCACCAGTTTCAGTCCCATTTGGGATAATGGACGATATGCAGAACTTAAACTTTTACAAACGGGACCGAGATGGAAGGCGCATGGGGTCATATACTTGAGCCACATTTTTCTCCAGGGCAAACTGTGCTCTTTCACCGAACTACAACATAAATTCGGACTACCGAAATCCATGTGGTTCAACTATATGCAGCTGAAACATGCTATCGGGCAGCAAACGGATGGAGAACCATGGGTTCTTTCTCCATCGCCTGTCTTTCACCTTGTGGCCGAGGTTTCTCAACTTAAGGGATTTATCTCCAATTGCTATAGTATGCTGGCGTCCATCTACTTGAAGGGCTACCCCATGGGAGTGATGAGTAAGTGGGAAAGGGATGTGGACCCTTTTGAAGACACCCAGTGGGAAGAGGTCTTGGAAGCAGTCCGTACATGTTCCCTTAGTGTTACCCAGCGACTGTTTCAATTGTATATAGTGCTACGAGCACATTACACACCTGCTAGATTACACAAAATGGGGGTAAGGGATGACCCATTGTGTACTAGATGCTCCAGGAATTGCGGGGACCTCATTCATCTCCTCTGGGGATGTCCAAAGCTGCATCGATACTGGGCGGGGGTGGTGAACACCATTAACAGGGAGTTCCAGGTTGACATCTTAGTTGACCCCAGGCCATGTATACTGGGCATACTGGGTAACGTTCTTACTGTAGAAAAACATAAACAGGTCATAGCCAGGGCACTATTCCAGGCCCAAAAACGTATTCTAAAACATTGGAAATCGGTGGAACCCCCCACGCTCAAGGAATGGATTGGTCAGTTAGGCGATACCCTGAGACTGGAGAAATATATCTTCCAACACAGGGGCAGGCCCCATAAATTTAGTGACCTGTGGGAGCCATGGCTGGGTACTCTGGGGCTTCCCCCGGTGGATTTAATAATGGATGGACTGCTGCAGTAGGCTAGAGGTACCACTACCTATGTATCATTATCCACGGGATTGGTAGATAAAAGACTCGCTGGGAGGGGTGCGGATGGGTATTGTGCAGGTAAACAGAGGTACTGAATTAAGGGGCAGCGTAATGGTGTACTCTGCTTGGCAACTATGCACAGTGTGTGCAAGATGATTATGACTCTGTCTATGCAATATTGTTCTCTTAGAATTGCGTTTGTTTATTTCTTCTTTCTGATTAAAAAAAAAAAAAAGTTTAGGTCAATGGACCCAAGCACTGGAAGCTGTTACCCAGGCCTCGTTATCCACCTCGCAAAGGTTGACCCAATTATTTATTCTGTATTGGGTGCATTATACACCACAGAAATTACGTACATGGGGGCGAGCTTCATCTCCTAACTGTCTTAGGTACTCATATGCTGTGGAGATGCCCCAAACTTCACTGCCATTGGTCATCCATATTTAATACACTTAATAATATCAGTTCCACACGCATACAGTTAGCACTAAACTTAGCTATTTTGGGTATACACTTCCTACAGAGGTTAGTTTGCTCAGGACTAGGGCTAGTCATAAATTGCTACTAGAGATATGGCTATAACCCATGCCCCCTACTGTCATCCAGTGGTGGGATGCAGTTAATTTGAATTAAAGTGTGGCTTGTGGCGCAAAGCGTGCCGCCACAACCCCATAGAAAAGCAAAGGAACATTTGCCTTTCTAACTGGGAACCGCTCTCAGCCAATCAGGAAGCACCGGTATTGTTTCATGATTGGCGGAGAAGGCAGGCGATCCTATTGGACGCCTATCTTGGTGGAGAAGGAGGATGCTGCCAGTCGCCGGAGCATGGACACTGGGGCTCTGCACGCTGCCAGCAGCACGCTTTCTGCTCGCGGGCTCTGCACACTGCCAGGCCAGTCTGCTACTAGATGGGGTAAGTGCGGGACTTTGTCCCGACTTCGGGGGGAGGTCTGCAATGTACCCCACCTGTGATACTGACTGCAATGTACCCCCACCTGTGATACTGGCTGCAAAGTACCCCCACCTGTGATATTGGCTGCAATGTACCCCCACCTGTGTTACTGGCTGCAATTTACCCCACCTGTATTACTGGCTGCAATTTGCCCCAACCTGTGATATTGGCTGCAATGTGCCCCCACCTGTGATACTGGCTGCAAAGTACCCCCACCTGTGATATTGGCTGCAATGTACCCCCAGCTGTGTTACTGGCTGCAATTTACCCCACCTGTGTTACTGGCTGCAATTTACCCCCACCTGTGATATTGGCTGCAATTTACCCCCACATTAGTGTGGTGGTCGGTGGAAAGAATCTCTCTTCATTGGTGGCCAATGGGAAGAATTACCCCTTAGAGATAACTAAAAGGATCAGTGGTGTCATTGGTAACTTATGTGAGAGACAGAAATTGCTCATTGCTCAAGGAACCCCTAGAAACTTTAGGAGC
Organism: Glandirana rugosa; assembly: GCA_018402905.1. Classification (NCBI taxonomy): domain Eukaryota; kingdom Metazoa; phylum Chordata; class Amphibia; order Anura; family Ranidae; genus Glandirana; species Glandirana rugosa. The sequence continues at coordinate 343,377 of BLSH010207037.1, forward strand.
AACCCCAGAGGAACCCTATTATGTGATCAATTGGGAACAAAATAGCTAGTAAGAGAAACATTATAATACAGAAAGCAGAGCTGAGAGCAGAGATCCTCCCTGTTTGTGAATAGCTGCTTCAGCTATCCGCAATGTATCTGAAATGTAAATTTAGGTGATCTTTTAGAGTGTGCAATGGCCACACAGCCTCCAACATGACCCACTTTATAAGGCACAGAATGCTCTACTCCAATTACCTTGCTGCTTTAAAGCAAGGCTTTCCTCTTGTCAGCTGTTTGCAGACACCACTGCCAAATATATACTATTCAGCTCGTAAACAACTCACCGAGGCGTAATCAGTGAACAAAAAGTCTGCTCCAGTCATCTCCGGAGACCCAGTTATTCCCTCATTGGGTGCCACTATCATGCCTCTTGCACAGCACAAAGAAGGTAAAGCCAGGCTGTCAATCACAGTTTTATCATTGAAAATTTAAAAGAACCCCCATCCTCCTGTGCACACACAAATGCAAATGTGCGCGTATGTCCAGCACGTGAGGCGTCCCTATGAATGTTGAAGTGAGAACAATAATCCTAGGGCCATAATTCACAATTAACTCTAAAATCATAACCTGTAAAAGCATTTAAAGGATCATCTATGGACAGTTTTGGATACCGTAGTTTGTCGCCATTTCATGGGTGTGTGCAATTTTAAATCTTTACATGTTTGGTATCTATTTACTCAATACAACATCATATTTTGTATCTTACCAAAAAATGGGTATTATATTGTGTTTGTGTGCACTAAAATTCATTTAAGTGTATTTTTTCCTGAAAAATTGCATTTGATAATGGCTACATAAATGTCGTGTGACATAAGAAATTGCAACAGCGATCATTTTTTTTCTTCAGGGTCTCTGCTTTCAGAGCATTAATAATTTATGGGGGTTATATGTAATTTTCTAGCAAAAAATGCTGATTTTACCATGTATGTGAAAAATGTCAAAATTGCCCCAGAGAGCTAAAGGGTTAGGTCACCTTTACCAAAAACTGCCTGTGCAGATAAGATGTGTCTGTAGATAAAAACAAACTGTGCAGCTTTGACTACAGTGGAGTAATGCCCTTGCTATAGGTGTAGACCAGTGGTTCTCAACTCCTGTCCTCAGGACCCACTAATAGGCCAGGTTTGCAGGATAACTGAAATGCATCACAGGTGATATCATTTGCTGCTCAGTGATTGCAGTATTCTAGTCTGCATCTCCCCAAGGTAATACTTAAAATCTGGCCTGTTGGTGGGTCCCGAGGACAGGAGCTGAGAACCACTGGTGTAGACCATTTATGTGCTTCGCGAAGCCTGTCTGGAAACCTCCCAGAATGTTGCTACTGTAGCACCCTGGTTTTGAACGGGGGTGCTGTCAAATTTAGTTTTCTGGGTGGTAATTAACCTGGCCTAATTGTTAGGGGATCTCCTGATTCTTTTCCTAACTCTGAGTTTGATGCATCTCTCTCCTCTGCTATTGGGTGGCACTGCTGTTGATGGCATTGGAATGATAAGGTGCACATGAACTTGGAATATGAATGATAGGCTGCTCCAGCCAATGGGCAGGGGTTTTCTTGGGCCCCATGGCCAGCTGGGAGAGCCTATATATTTGGAATGAGTCAGGTGATTGCTGTTCTGTGCCACCTGGATGGCTGTCTGGGTAGACATGTGTTAAAAGCTTCCGGCTGCCAGGCCAGGAGCCTGGGGCCTATCCGCGAGTTCCTGGATGCTAGGCAGTCTGAGACCTACCCAAGACAAGAAGCAGCAGTGCGGGGTTGGGGCTTCAAGTTGGAAGCCTAACTAAGTTGCACGGGTTCTGCCGGCTTGAGAACCATTCTTTGTCGGAGGTGAAGGGACAGAGTTCTAACGGAATACAATCATTCCCATCGCAAAAGTCAAAGTGAGAACCAGGGTCAGAGGCAGTGGTGTTGCTAGGGGGGAGCAGCCCACACATGGGTGACACCCGCCAGGAGGATGACACCAGGGCCGCATTGAGATGCTATGTGGCTGTCCTGTCACACCTGGACTGGAGGGGAGGCGGAGAGGCATTTGCTAAAACCGACCAACAGTACTGAATCCTCCTGAAGCTGCTGATCCTGCCGCCCCTCCGCTCCATGTGCTCCTTTCTTCTGTAGCCCAATGTCTGGCATTCTTTCCCCGCACCACTGCCTCTCTAGCAGGCTGCTAGGGGGGTTTTGACAGGCCGCTTCCAGTTGTGTTGCCCGAACCTTCGGTGTGCAGACTCAGGAGTGAGGCGAGGGCGGGACATCTTTCCTGTACATATGACATTCTGTGTACACTAAGAGAGGAACAGCTGTTACTGTTCACTTTCATCATCACGGGAGTGAGCTTTCAAACGCTGAGCTCAGAGGTACTATATCAGGGGAGAGAGAAAACATGAGGGGGTTGAATCAAAGAAGAACCTCACTCCCGTGATGGCGAAGGTGAACAGTAGCAACTAGCCTCTCTTAGCAACATCCTTGGAATTTTCCAGTCATGCCCCATGTAAATGGTCTACATCTATAGCAAGGGCATTATTCAATTTTAGTCAAAGCTGCACAGCTTGTTTTTATCTATAAAGGTCCCTTATCTGCACAGGCAGGTTTTTTGGTAAAGGCGACATGTTCCTTTAAATGCTGGAGCTTTATTGTCCCTGGCCGCTACAGGTATTTAACCCTTCCGGTGGGTAAAATACCTTCTCCCTTTGCCATACAAAGTGGTTCCCCACACTGGCTTGTTTGTTCTGTAGTAAGGTTGCCACCTCATCCCTTCAAAACCGCACACATATGAATTACACAGGTTCTGAGGCTAATTTAATGCAGATAATACACTAAGTGAGTTTAATTACCACATGAATTAGCCACAGAACCAGTGTAAGTAATATGTGTCCAGTTTTAATAGGATGAGGTGGCAGCCCTATTGTGTAGTGATGTATGAGCACACAAGAGGAAATACAGCGTACGGTGGGAGGAGCAGGTGCTCACACACCGGAAAAGGTGGTATACTTCCCACAGCCATGGAGCAGCCACATTTGAAGACACAAGCTAAGTAAGTAAGTATAAATGACCTTCATTGCAGGCTGTAGCTTCTTTTCCAAGTGACCCTGTGGTGACCTAGCTGCTTACAGGGTCACTTTAAGGCAGGCTATACATTATGCAAGTTTATTTTCTTGAACCATGAGTTGAAGGAAAGAAAATTGCTCAACTCCCCCATCAACACAGTTGGTATTGATGGGGGATCCCTACAGCGCTATTGTGTTCTGCTGGCAGGGAATATGGGGACCCTTCCCCACTGGCAAAATACAATGATCACTGCTGGCGGCTATAGCGTATCTGTCCCTTCACACCTGTCGAACTTGGCTAAGCGGGTGAGTTGTACAGCTGCCACATCTCCATTCACTTATGTTAGGCTGCCTGGACAAAGCTCCCCGCTAGTTCAAAAAGATAACCAATCGCCTCTCCATGTTGTATGAGGCTTTGCGCTAGGGTTGCCATCTCATTCCTTTAAACCTGAACACGTTTTAATTGCACAGGTTCTATGGCTGATTAAGGTGGTAATTAAACTCACTTAGTGCCTTATCTGTATTAAACTAGCCTCAGAACCGGTGTAATTCATTTGTGTTTGGGTTTGAGCCCTCTTTCACATTGGAGGTGGGTTTGAAATTCAGCTGAACGATTTCAAACCCGCATTACATTGCGAGTTTGGAGGCAATTTGACAGACATCCCTGTGAGTTCATGCACAGATGTCTATTGCTATCGCCCCCAAGTTGCCAAAAGTAGTGTAGGAACTACTTTTTGTAATCAGTGCGGCGCCGCAAAGTTGGCGTCTCATTGATTCAGGCACTGCCATTGCCGGCAATAGGCTCTGATTTGGCATGCGATATGACATGTCAAATTGACCTTATGTGAACGGGGGATGAGGTGGCAACCCTACTCTGCCCCCATGTGAATGAACCCTTTTAAGAGTTCATTAAAATAGTGGAAACATCTTACAATTAACCGCTTCCACACCGCGTGTAGTATATTTACTGCGGCAGTGTGGATGCGCCCCGCGATTCACGCAGGCGCCGCTAGGGGGCGAGCGCGCGTGGCCGCTGGCACGCTCTCGTGCCCGACACACTCCAGCTGCTAGAGCCAAAGAGCAGGGAACCGCTGATGTAAACACGGTGGTTCCCCGCTCTGTCAATGGGGACATAAGAGATCTACTGATCCCTGTCACTGGGATCAGTTAGATCTCTTATGCCCATGGTAGCCCGGCCCCCCCCCCCCACAGTTAGAACACGCCCAGGGAACACAGTTAACCCCTAGATCTCCCCCTGCAGGTTAACCCCTTCACTGCCAATGAAATTTACACAGTAATCAGTGGACATTTACATTTTTGATCGCTGTATAAATGTCATTAGTTCCAAAAAAGTGTCAAAAATGTCTGACATGTCCGCCCCAATATCGCAGTACCGCTAAAAATTGCAGATCGCCTCCATTACTAGTAAAAAAAAAATAAATAAAAATAAAAACCCCAGAAATTAATTCTCATCATCCGTAAACGCGGCAACTTTTGCGCAAACCAATCAATAAAGGCGATTGCGATTTTTTTTTACCAAAAATATGAGGAAGAATATAATTCGGCCAAAACCGATGAAAAAAATGCTTTTTTATATATTTTTTTTTGGATTTGAATTTTAGCAAAAAGTAAGAAATATTTTTTTTTTTCAAAAATTGTTGCTCTTTCTTTGTTTATAGCAGCGATCAGAAATGACGCAGCGGTGATCAAATATCACCAAAAGAAAGCTCTATTTGTGGGGAAAAAAGGACGCAAATTTCGTTTGGGTACAACGTTGCACGACCGTGCAATTGTCAGTTAAAGCGACACAGTGCTGAATCGCAAAAAGTGCTCTGGTCCTAACCTGGGGAATCCTTCCGGGGTGAAGTGGTTAAAGAGACTCTTTGCAATAGTGTACAGTAGAGACCAGTGCTTTGTAACTCATGGAGTCGGTCATGTTTGGGCTTTGTTGGCATATAATATTGAATAGTAAAGTGATCTGAATTTGTAGAACTTCTTGTGATACTACATGGGAGTGTCTCTTCTTTGTCTGAGAAGGGCAGACAACCAGCTGGAAGAGATCTCTTAAGTAAGGGCAATCAGCTTTCTCATTTCTGTGCCTTGGATAGTTTCCATAGCAATAGCTGACATGATTTCAGTCAATGTGTTTCCCTTCCACCCTTTCTGTTTCCTGGCTCTGGATTCTCGCAGCCATGGTTATGTCAGCCAATTAAACAAAATGTGCTTTGTTACATAACAGCCACTGCCTCACCTCGCAGCTTCAAGGCGTACGGAATTGTGATCTCTCAATAATCATGTTTGATATGCCCGCTTGCGGGGTGCATTGCTACAGTTTCATATATATTATTTATATACAGTAGCGAATGTATGGGAGAGTCAGAATTTCATATCCATACCATTGAATGATTTTTATAGCAGTATTAGAAGCTCAGCTATTCTCACAAAGGTTTCAACAGTCTAGTGGTACACACAAATGTCACAGTGTGCAACAAAAACTGGCATCGCAATTTGTATAGTTGGGTTTTTATCACAACTATAATTATATTTTGGTGATGGATACAGTTAGCTAGACAAAGTGGTAGTAATAATGAAGTAATTGAAGCCTAACCTTGCTCACACCATGTCCACAGTGCTGCGTTTTTCTGCATACCATCAAATATATATGGTTTAAATAGGACACATAGAAAACAGTTGTTTTCTGTTTGCCCTGTTCACACCATACGTGTGCAGAAACACGCAGTTCAAACACTTTCCTACAGGGCACGATCGCACTCCAGCCCAGGCCAATTTTCAGCTTTCAGTGCTGTCGCACTTTGAATGATAATAGCGTGGTCATGAGACAGAGACAGATGGAGCTTTCTTTTGGTGGTATTTAATCGCCACTTTTTTTTGCTAAACAAACGAAAAAAGACCCAACATTTTGGGGAAAAAAAAGTTTTTCTTAGTTTGTGTTATAAAATTTTGTAAATAAGTAATTGTTGGCCTTTACTGATTTGCGCTGATGAGGCTGCACTGACGGGCACTGATAGGCTACACTAATGGGTACTTATGAGGCTGCACTGATGTTCACTAATGAGGCGGCGCTGATGAGGAGGCATAATATGCAGCACTGATAGTCAGCACTGATGGTCAATGATAGGTGCACTTATGGGCGGTGTAGATAAGCGGCACTGGTGGGCACTGATTGGCAGCACTGACAGGCATCACTGATGGGTACTGAAGGCAGCACTGAAGGGCATTGAAGGGCTGCACTGATAACCAGAGCATCTGTCAGTGTGAGTGTAGATGTCCCCGCTGAGGAATGCCGGTTACCGGCTCTCCTCTCCTCAAGTGCTCTCAGCTGACATTTCCCGTTTACTCTGTAATCAGCTGTGATTGGCTCTTTACCGTGATGGTGTGTCTGAGGGACACAATGCACCACCGATTGCAGGGCAGCGTACCCCCCCCCCCCCCCGCATTTGTGGCAGAATGGGAGGAGGTCATATGATGTCCTCCCAGAACGAGAGTGCTCCCACCTGTCCATCATTTCACTATATGGCGGGTGGGAAACAGTTAACAGACATGATGTGAACAAGCCCTTAAAATATATTTAAACCCAATAGCTAAAATTTAGCAGAAGAGTTAAACAAAGAGTGACAGCAAAAAAAAAGACCAAGTTGTCCATCGGGTCTGCCCCCTTTTTTGTCTGAGTATAGATATATGTTTGTCCCAAGCAAGTTTATATCCTTTTACAGTAGGCTGACTGTCTACCTCTGCTGGAAGTCTATTCCAACCATCAACTACTTTTTCAGTAAAATAATGCTTTCTAAGGATAGGTTTAAACCTCCCTCCTGCTAGCTTGAGGTCATGTCCCTATGTTCTTGATCCTAACTTGATATTGAAAATACTCCCCTCCCGAATCTCTGATGTCATGGGAGCTCTCATGTATCCTTTTTCTTTACCTAGCCTATAATTGCCAGTGGATTTTACACACTTTAAAAAAGTAGAGGTTTTATTTAAAGCGGAGTTCCACCCTATTAAAAGTCAGCAGCTACAAAAAGTGTAGCTGCTGACTTTTAATAATCGGACACTCACCTGTCCCAGGCTCCAGCGATGCAGCCGCCCACAGCGTTGCTCTTCTCCCCCTCCTCCGTATGGCACCAGCATCACAACTGCTTCAAAGCCGGGCGTGCATTGCGTATGCGCGAGTCGCACTGCGTGCTGGGAATGGCCGGCGTATCTTCTGGAACCTGTGACGTGTCCAGAAGATCGCCGAGAGGGAGGGGGAGGAAGGTGAACTTCCTTCCAGCTCTGCGGTGCCAGGAGAAGAAGTGGACCTGGGACCCTGTGAAAACAATGTCCCCGGTCCCCCCCCCCAAAAAAATGACATGGCAATTGTGGCATATGAGGGTCACCTTCCCTTAAAGCGGAAGTTCCATTTTTGGGTGGAACTCCATATTAAAGTCAAATTGAAGCCAAGTTCAAGATAGAGCAAAAGCATGTGACATTGTTCTACAAGCTTCAGTTGCCCAGTACGATTCCTTACAGTGTTCGTCTTCAACAGCACTGGCCACAAATCTGTGGTACACACTGCTGATCTCTGTTGCAAAACCCGATGGGTCCATACAGCATTTGTGGCTGATTTGTGCACTGTAATGCTGGTATGTCTGACCGCTGTATGGAAGAAATGAGTGCTAAAAAGGAATAGTAATGAGCGTTGAAGCTTGTAGAACAATGTTAAAAGCTTCTGCCATATTTTGAATTTAGTTTCAATTTAGCTTCTTATTAATAAGGCTGTGATATAAAAAGAAGATACTGTATTTTAAAGTGCAACTAAACCCTCCTATCCTTTACAGCCAAGCAGGCTGCCATCTTAGTCTATGTTTATTATGCAGTTGCCATGGTACTGCACATGTGATCAGTTAGAACACCAGCCATTTGATGGCTTGAGGATTCAGTGGAAAGCAAAGCAACTGTCACAGGTATCATTCAGGACTAGGGTTGCCACCTCATCCCTTTAAACCCGAACACATATGGATTACACAGGTTCTGTGGCTGATTTAATGCAGATGAGGCACCAAGTGAGTTTAATTACCATCTTAATGAGCCACAGAATTTATATGTGTTCGGGTTTAAAGGGATGAGGTGGCAACCCTACTCACGACATGCCTTGACTGTAAGGTCCATTCACACCACATGCAGTGCAACGCTTTCTTTTCTGCATCACAAAACGCATGGAAAGCGTTATCTGGGTTCCAAAAGCATAGTTCACATCAGTGCAGTGTGGTCCAGTGCTTTTAAGTTCTAGAAAAAAAGTTCAACATGCTGCGTTTTTCTGCACAGAACAGTACTGGAACAGTAAAAAAGCAACAAAAATGCACCAGACTAGAGTACAGTGAAAAAAAAACAGAAAAAAGAAGAGAAAAAAGCATCTGGAATGCATCAAAAATGTGTTAAAAACGTGCATTCAAAAACGCATCCAGAACGGATCTGGAGGACTTTTTGTGGTGTGAACAGGCACTAAAGCCTCGTACACACGGGTGCAACGGTTGTACAACCAAACGTCCAACTTTGGACCAAGCTGGATGTTGGCTGTTGTGTCTCGCGTACTGACATGCACTAAGCGATCGTACAACCAAGCCTAAAGTAGTGACATGTTACGAGCGTATAACGAGGAAGTTCAGGTGAATGTGATTTGTGAATTAGGAAGGTAGGTTTCCCAGAACGGACACTTCTGAGCGTTCCTGACTTCCGAGCTTGCATGTTTTGCACAGTACAACTTGTTGGCCCAACTTCTCTGTACACACGGTGCAACAGTTGTACAACCGTTGTACAAAGTTTTCTAGACTGCTCATCCAACTTCTGTTGTACGACCGTCGCACGTCGGCTGTTGTAATCGCGCATACTAACAGTCAGATGATCGTACAACAAGCTGGTTGTACGACCGTTGTACCGTGTGTACGGGGCTTAACTGTTTTAGGAAACAGATGAATTGAAGGGTTTAGTTTTGCTTTAAACCACTAATTGCATAATGGTGCTATGTAATTAGGGTAATAGAGAGAATTGTTAACTGACGGTATAGCGCTAAACCTGATTAAAAAGTTAAATATTAACTGATGAGAGTTAAAAATAAAACCTCATATTATTCAAAACACAGTGGTAATATTCTTAGAAATGTGAAAAGAAACTGTAAATAAATATTATTAAAAACACCAATTGTGATAGATATAGTGCAAAACCAAATAGGGAGCAGAAAACTGCTCCAAGGTGACTCCGTGTGTAAACAGTGTGGATAGTTCAATACAGTTCATTAAAGTGCAGAAAATTGTGAACGGCCAGACATAAAGAGGCCTCCCATCCAAATGTTCCACTGACAAATGTATGGTGGTTGAATCAAAGCGCCTCCATATCAGTGGTGGATGAATCCGATTAAAAATGATCAATTCGAGTAAACCCCTTATTAAACCCTTATTACAATAGAGAGAATTAGTTCAGTCACTTGTATGCTAAAGAGCCATCCACCGCACAGTTTCACTGTAGAAGCTTGCATATAGGAACACTTACTAGCTTCCATCAATCACTGAATCTAGCAGAAGGAGTTTTGCAGCCAAGTTCCTCGGTTCAGTAACTTCATTTTCCCTGTTGGATTTACAACCACTGCCAGTTACCACAGCAGGAAAACTGATACTTCATTACTGAGGGAAACCCTGCACTAGAGTTCTTGAGAAATAAAAGAGATCATTGGATGACTTAAGCCTCGTACACACGGTTCGCTGGTTGTATGCAAGCGGTCGTATGACCGCTCGTTGTATGCTCACCCGACCGTTAGAACAGCCGACATACGACAGTCGTACAACAGGAGTTGTATGAGCGGACTAGAAAACTTTGGTAGTACCAACAAGCGATCGTATGACCGTTGTATCGTGTGTACAGAGAAGTTGGTCCAACAAGTTGTATTGTGCAAAACATGCATGCTCAGAAGTCAGGAACGGCCAGACACAAAATTACATGCACCTGAACTTTCTGTGTATATGTTCATAACAAGTCACTACGTTCGGCTTGGTCATACGATCGTTTAGTGCATGTCAGTACGCGAGTTACATGATCCAACATATGATTTGGTCTGTTTGGTCGTACGACCGTTGAACCGTGTGTATGAGGCTTTAGCTCCCAAAGTTCCAACCAGAGAAAGCTTTGCGTTCATTTAGAGCCCATTCACACAGGGGCGACTTGCGATCCGACTTGAGTTGCCTCAAGTCGCCCCAAGTCGCTTGACATTTGAAATCCCATTGAAATGAATGGGAGCCGTCTTAATATACACGACTGAAGTCGCTCCGACTTCAAGGCGACTTCTGAAAAGGTTCTTGTACTACTTCTAGGCGACTTCTATCCGACTTGTGCCCATAGAATTCAATAGAAGTCGCCTCCAAGTCGGATCCCCATCTATATGGAAGCGACTTCACAGTTAAAAAGAATAGAATTTATTTTTAGGCAGCCCCCTGCCTCTCTTCTCTGATTGGTCAAGGAAAAGTCGCCTGGCTAAAGTCGTGTTGTAAAGTCGCCTGAGGTCCTTTAAGTCGCGCTGGAAGTCGCGCTGAAAGTCGCGCTTAAATCGCCTAGCGAAGTCGCGCTG
>BLSH010207037.1:395352-434509 GCA_018402905.1 Glandirana rugosa
GATTTTGGAAATGGTGACAATATCGCCACGAAACGGCGGCGATCGTCCCGTGAAAATTTTTCCCCAATTTTCGCGGACACAACGCCGCGAAGGTTTCGCTAAACCTTCGCGACGGGTAAGTAAAGTTACCGTCCCCGTCAAACGCTCTGGGTTTCTACGACGAACGTCCTGAAAGAAAAAGGGCAGGACGTTTGCGTGACGGGGTCACACTCTCGTGAGCCCGAAAGTGTGACCCCACCTAACCCCCCCCCCGCCGCCAAAAGTCCGTGAATTGGCCTCGAAAAAAATCGTGGTTTCGCGGACTTTTGGCGGGGTCACACTTACCCCAGATTTGATCAGTTTCACTGCCTTAGTAATTACCACAGCCGTTTCATCTGAGGGAAATCCTGAAAACATGACCTGTTGGTGCGCCTTGAGGACTGGAGTTGAGAAACACTGCTTTAGTGAATAAGACCCCATTCACACTGGGGCGGTTTTCAGGCGCTTTGGTGCTAAAAAAAGCTCCGGTTAAGTGCCTGAAAACCGCCGCCCCCCCCCCAATCCACCCCAGTGTGAAAGCCCGAGTGCTCTCACACTGGGGCAGTGCGTTTGCAGGACGGGAAAAAGAAAGTCCTGCAAGCAGCATCTTTGGGTCTCGCAAACTGCCCCTGCCATTGAAATGAATGGGCAGCGCTTCCAAATCGCTTTGGAAGCGCCGCAACACAGGCGCTTTTAACCCCTTTTTAAAAGTGCCCTGCTAGCGGCGGCAAAGCACCGCTATAACAGTGGTAAAGGTTTTAGCGGCGCTTTAGCACTACCATCCCAGTGTGAAAGTAGCCTTAATGCACAAAAACACGACATAGTACCCAATTGTTTGGTAAAATATAAAAGATGAGGTTACGCATAGTAAATAGATACCAAACATGTCATCCTTTAGAATTGCTCACACTCGTGGAATGGCGCCAAACTATGGTACTTAAAAATATCCATAGGCGACACTTTACCTTTTTAGTTTACCAGTTTAGAGTTATGCAGAAGGGTCTGGTGCTAGAATTATTGCTCTCACTATAATGTTCGTGGCGAAACCTCACATGTGTGAGCGTGCGTGACCTATATATGCATCCGCCTTTATGCACAAGCACGGGGGACAGGGCACTTTAAATTTTTTTTTTTTTACTGCCTCATTAATATTTTTCTGATCAACTTTATTGCTATCACAAAGAATGAACAACATCTCTTGTGATAGCATGAGTAATGACAGGTACTTTTTACTAAGACATCTGGGGTCTGTTAGGCCCCAGATTTCTACTCTGCCCTTAACATCATCTGATCAAAGCATTCACAAGCCAGTAACGGATTGTTTACATCTGACGACACCGGAAGTGACAAAATACTTGTCGCTTCTGGTTTCTTTTCTTTTTTTTTTTTTTGCATAAACATTTTATTGAGATGTTTGCAGATAGTATACAATCAATAAAGATAATGGTAAGAGAGAAAAAAAAATAAAAATAAAAAGGAATAAGGGAAAAAAAAGGGGGGGGCTGGTTTCTTATAGATGATTGGGGATGTTCCAGTTCTCGCTCATCTCTGTGGTAAGCTGGCAGAACCGCCGGCTTCAGTCCCAGGCTCCCTGGTAGGACAGGGGAGCCCAGGAGGGTGGAGGGAGGGACCCCCTTCCAGCGCATGTAAAAGCAATCCAGCAGCTTTTTAGCCGTTCGGATTGCTTTTACATTTTTCAGCATCGCCAGCTGAAAAAGAAACAATACTGAGGTCCTGACTGCAGCTGCCACCATGGCCCCGGTACAGGTACGTCCTTTTGTGGGAAAGGGTTACAGCACTGTGTAAAGCAGCAGAGCCTGGTTAGTTTACAGTGCTGTCCCTTCGTCTAAACGAGAACAACCCAAATCTATAATAGTAAACATGTTTCTTCTTGTTTTGCTACATCACATTTCCATTTCACTTGGTACTTGCTCTTGTGCTAATTAATAAGACAATATGGTGTTGATTATGGGAAAAAACACTTCTTTTGCATTTTCTCTAAGGATGAGAGATCAAGGCATGGGGTACCATGTAGATACAGATCTCTAATAATTGTCTGACTCTGCACAAATGCAGGGCTGTCATTTCATTTTGTAGAATGTAAAAATCCATGAGCAAAAATTGCTACACACTGCAGATTTCTTAGCATGCAAAAGTAACGTATGAACCGTGCAATCAATTTATAACCAGCAAAAAGGCGATCCAATATTAGTCCATACTATAACATGTTCTACTCCTGCCAAGCTAATACCATGTATATATTTTTGGGGGCTAAATGGAATACCTACAAGGAAGGTAAAGGGGCAAATAGTAAAAACACCAAACAATATAACAAGGACCTTAAAGCGGTAGTTAACGTATGAAAAAGAAAAAATTAATTCCTCCTGCAAGGTACAGTGGAACCTTGGTTCATGAGTAACGCAATTAACGAAAATTTTGAAAGACGAGCATTTTTTTTTAAAAAATCCTGACTCGATTTGCAAGCGCTGTCTCAAGCAGGATTAAGCCTCTGTGCATGCAGTACTGCATTTGGCCAGCGGTGCGGGGGCGCTGGTGAGCCTCGGAGACCCTCGGAAGCATTCAGAAATACTCGGTAATACCGAAAGTGTCAACAGTTCCCGAGCCTTTCTGAATGTTTCTGAGTGTTTCCGAGGCTCACCAGCACCACCACACCTCTGGCCACATACGGTATTGCATACACCATCGCCCCTGGACCTCTGGCTACATACAGTACTGCATTGACAAGCAGTCACTGTGGAACAAATTATTTGAGTTTCCATTGTTTCCTATGGGGAAACATGCTTTGATATACGAGTGATTTGGATTACAAGAATTCTCCTGGAACGGATTATGCTCCAAGGTTCCACTGTAGTATCATAATGTACTAGTATGCATTGCATAGTATGCATTGCATACTAGCACAATATGAAAGACTTACGTAGAAACAAAGCCCCCCCCCCAGCAGCGCGCTGTCACCACTGCGGAGGCTTCCATCTTCATGCGGTCTTCCTTCCGGGTACGTGGGCTGTGGCCGATTGAACGACCGAGCAACAATGACGTCACTAACTGGTGTCACACCCCCACAGAGTACTGAAGGAATGGCACAGGTATACCATTCCTTCAGAGCGCATGTGCTGGTGATGTCAGTGGCTGCCAAACAAGTGAATAAACAATGTATGAGATACAGTATTCATTTTAACCTACAGGTAAGCTTTATTATAAGCTTACCTGTAGGTAAAAATCACAAAGCACAGTTTACTACCACTTTAAGGCCTCATACACACGGACGTTTTTTGACGCCAGCATTTTTTGCAGCTCTCCATGTTAGTCAACGGCCCCATAAAAACGCCAACGTTTTTGAGTTGTAGATGGTGTCGGCGTTAGTGAGCTGAAACTAGAACCCACAGCCAGTGCGTTCTGAGGCTGTAACGTTTTGGCATTTTTTGACGGCAACGCCACAAAACGCCAACTAACGCCAACAAACGCCAACTAATATTGTACCGGCGTTAACAGGCGTTTTTTGACGCTAACGTTTTAAGGTTGAAAAATAGCAGAGGGATGATTTTTTAAAAAAAATGCCTATTGACGCCGACGCTCACTAACGCTGATGCATAACGCCAAAAAACGCCGATTTTTTTTCCTTGACATCGGGCCCGACGTTTTGTTTATTTTTTAAGAAACGTCCGTGTGTATGAGGCCTTATAGGAATAAGTAAAACCCTCTAGCCCTGGTTCAGATATGTGCTATACGGGAACCAGTGAGATTATGCAGCCGGTTCCCGCATCGCTCATCTCCTGCAGGCAGTTCACACTGCCTTCTGCGAACCACTGGCAGGTGTCATTACAAAGTCAATGACATCCCCAGTTTTCTTCAAAGATCGCAGTGCGAACTGTGCACTCGCACATGAATTGGATGGCATGGGTGATGCGATTCTAGTGCGGGGGAAAAAAGGTACATGTACCTTTTTTTGTGCGAGTCTAATGCAGTGCAGTGCGGGTGCGAATCACATGCGATCTCTGAAGATCGCACAAGTCTGAACCCAGACTCAAAGTATATCTAAAGACATTTTTTTATTTTTGAATATAGCAGGGAATGGTTTAAACCCATAGCAGTTGTTTAGCCTCATTTGTCTTATTGGGGAGATTTCTTTTTATTGACTTCCTATCTTGAAGTCACAATGGAGGGTGAGAGAAAAACTCTCCAAAGTGAGGCAAAACCTCCCTCGGGCAGTTATCACTGGAACAAGTTTCCCCATTGAGGCTCTCTGGTGTGTCCAGAGGCCTTTGTAGTGTGAATCTTGACTGGTTCTTGTGCTCTTAACTGATTTCGCTGAGAATTCCGCTTCTTCAGAAGAATGAGGTATAGAAGGTCCAAGAGAAGCCACACTCAGGTCCGTGAGCCACGAGGCACGCCCATAGGGCTATCCCTCCACGGCGGACATGGGGGACAGAAGGAGCGAGATAACTAGAATGGCGACGACGCCGGACTAGCTACACTGGAGACGGAGCTGGGCAGGTGTAATGGTTGATATACGGATAAGTAGACCAAGGGGATATAGCCTCCAATAAAACATACTGTAATGAGGTAGTCACAGGACATTGTGGATCCAAAAGTTATAGATACACCTTACATAGGTACACTGCTCCGCTGGAGACCTGTCCTGGGCACTTCTATGTAAGGTGTATCTATACCTTTTGGGCCCACATTGCCCTGTGACTACCTCATTACAGTACATTTTATTGGATGCTATATCCCCTTGGTCTACTTATCTGTATACCATTACACCTCACCAGTGCCCAGCTCCGTCTCCGGTGTAGCTAGTCCAGCCGTCATCGCCATTCTAGTTATCTCTCTCCTTCTGTCCCCCATGTCCGCCGTGGGGGGATAGCCCTATGGGCGTGCCTCGTGGCTCACGGACCTGAGTGTGGCTTCTCTTGGACGTTCTATACCTCATTCTCCTGAAGAAGTGGAATTCTCCGCGAAGCCGGTCGAGAGCATAAGAACCAGTCAAGATTCACACTACAAAGGCCTCTGAACATACTAGAGAGCCACAGACAGCACCACAAATTTTCTTGTTGGGGCTGCAAAACTATAGTTTTTATAATACATGTATCACAGTACATATATTTTTTGTCTGTATATGTTGTTTTCAATAAATTGTTATATTTTTATACATATTGTGTGATCCCTGGGTGCCGAAATAGTCCATGCTTCTGTACTGGCATTGGTCTGCTAACGGGACATTCCATACCACCCCCCATCCACTCAATTATTCAGGATTATGGCACCCCAGAACCCTATTTAATTCTACTTTTAAGGCTCTTCTAATCTAAAAATTTAACTAAGACTAAACCTACTCCCACCCCCATTCTAAGCCTATTCTATCTACCCTGTAAAAAGAAATTTGCCTATACTTACCTATTCTGAAGTAACTCTGGTCCAGTCACATGACCTCTCCAATGGCAGGTTCAGTAAAGAGGAGAGATCGCCAACAACAGCTGCAAAAGCTTGTGCAGTGACGTCACCCATAGACTTCCTATGGGGCACCTGTTGTCGGCTGTCCCCCCTCTACATCGAAGCTGGCGCTGTAACCTGATCATGTGAGCGGACCAGAGCAACTTCAGAATAGGTAGGTATAGGCATCTTTCTTTTTACAGAGTGGTTAGAATAGACTTAGAATGGTGGGTGTGGATTTAGCTTAGTTAGATTTTGACCGAACTTCCACTTTAAAGGATACCTGAACCCTAAGGCCCCTTACACATGGGGCAAGCTCCATTGAAGTCCGCCTGTTCAGTGGGGAATGTGTCTGCTGATCCCTGCTGAGCAGGCGGATGACTAGACACAGCCCGCTGTTCTCCTCTATGGGTGGTTATTATTATTATTATTATACAGGATTTATATAGCGCTGACAGTTTGCGCAGCGCTTTGCAGTATTAGGGCAGACAGTACAATTACAATACAATTCAATACAGGAGGAATCAGAGGGCCCTGCTCGTTACAATCTTACAATCTAGGAGGGAGGGTTAAATGATACGAAAAGGCAATAACTGCGGGGGATGAGAAAATAAGGAGTGTAGTTGTTAAGTGGAGGCAGGATAGGCTTCCCTGAAGAGAAAAGCTTTTTAGGGATCGCCTGAAGGTGGATAGATTTGGGGACAGTCTGACAGATTGGGGTAGGGAGTTCCAGAGGATGGAAGAGGCTCGGGAGAAGTCTTGGAGGCGAGTATGAGAGGAGGTGATGAGGGACCTGGAGAGCAGGAGGTCTTGGGAGGAGCGGAGAGGACAGTTTGGTTGGTATTTTGAGACTAGACTGGTGATGTAGCTGGGAGCAGAGTTGTGGATGGCTTTGTAGCTGATTGTTAGTATTTTGAATTTAATTTGTTGGGCGAGTGGCAGCCAATGGAGGGAATGGCAGAGAGGGGTGGCAGACGCTGAACAGTTTGTAAGGTGGATGAGTCTGGCAACGGCATTCATGATGGACTGGAGGGGGGATAGTCTATTTAAAGGTCAGTCAGGAGGGAGTTGCAGTAGTCAAGGCGAGAGATGACCAGGGAGTGAATCAGGAGCTTTGTGGTTTTATTGGTTAGGAAGGGACGTATTTTAGAGATGTTGCGGAGATTGAGGCGGCAAGCCTTAGAAAGTGATTGGATGTGTGGCCAAAAGGAGAGTTCAGAGTCCAGGATAACACCAAGCACCCTAACATGTGGGGATGGGTAGATGGTTGTGCCATTGCTCTTGACAGAGAAGACGGGGGAAGAGGCACATGGGGGAGGGAATATTATGAGTTCAGTTTTAGACAAGTTGAGTTTGAGGAAGTGGTGTGACATCCAGGCAGATATGTCTGTTAGTAAGTTAGTGATGCATGAGGAGACTGATGGAGTGAGTTGGGGGGGTGGAGAGGTAGATTTGGGTATCGTCAGCCTAGAAATGATATTGAAAGCCGTGGGAGGCTATCAGCCGGCCCAGGGAAGAGGTGTATATTGAAAATAAGAGAGGTGCAAGAACAGAACCTTGGTTGACTCCCAACAGAGAAAGGAAGAGGAGAGAAGGAGGTAGAATTGTACGTGACACTGAAGGTGCGATGGGATAGGTAGGACGAGAGCCACTGTAGAGCATAGTCACGGAGACCGAGGGAGTAGAGTTTTCTGAGGAGGAGGGGGTGTTCAACTGTATCAAAGGCAGCCGAAAGATCCAGGAGTAGGAGTACAGAGTAGCGTCCATTGGTTTTTGCGGTTAGTAGGTCATTTGTGAGTTTAAGAAGGTCAGTTTCTGTGGAGTGTTGGGGCAAAATCCAGATTTAAGGGGGTCCAGAAGGTTGTTCTTAACAAGGTGGTGACTCAGTTGGTTGTAGACTAGACGTTCGAGGAGTTTGGAGGAAAAGGGGAGCAAGGAGATAGGGCGCAGATTCTTAAGATCAGTAGGGTCCAGGGATGGCTTTTTGAGTATGGGGGTGACCAACTGTCCGTTTACACCCAACTGCCATCCGATCTGCAGGACAGATGGGGAATCAATCCCTATCCATCTGTTTTTAGCAGACAGGATGTCCATTGACACCCTCCGCTCCGCAGAGGAGACTGATGGGCCCGATTGGTCCGCCTGTATGAAGGAGCCCTTAATCATTCAGTTTTCTAATGTATTGTGTATCATAAATAGTTGCTTTTTTTTTTACTTGTCTTACTTCTTTAATTATCTGTTTTCACAGATTTTTATCCTTTATTTTAAAGCTCACTGCTGCTCTTCCAGCCACTTTACACCCACTTCCTGTCTACATGCACTCACTCTAATGGCAGCAGTATGTCATTGCTCAGGACTGGCTTCCTTGTATTAAAAATGGTGGACTATAACTGTACATTGACACCAACAATTTATTTGGGTTGATTTACTTAAGACAAATAGTATGTGCACTTTCCAATGTGCAGTTGCTCCAGAGCTTAGCAAATGAAATAAGGCTTCACTTTGCAAAGAGTACCCAATCACGTGCAAGGAAAATTTAAAAAAAAGCATTTTTGCTAGCACATGATTGGATAATGGAAGTCAGCTGAGTTTCTGCTCATTTACTAAGCTCTGGAGCAACTGCTTAGTCTTTTTCCCTTTAGTAAATCAACCCCATAGTCCCCACCGAATGAACAGGATGTCACAGGGTGACACAGAAAGATGGCAATTATCCCTGATTTCAAGGGACTATCCCTAATTTGGTACTAAATCCTTCTTTCCCTATTTCCTCCTCATTTGTCCCTCATTTTAGTCTGATCTATAACATTTTATATAAAATGCACAATTTATCTTTCAAAAAGTGTTTCCCTGTGCTAAACCTTTTATCCAATTTTGAAATTGCTGCATTTGTACATTTCAAAAGCCAGTATAAAGAAATAGTAGTGGTAAAAAAAACACTTGTGAGATTAACTCATCTTTATTTTGTACAATTCTCCTTTAAGGGGGCGTGGCAGGGGGCGTGTCCTATGCCTACATACTTTTGATAATAGGTGTCCCTCGATCCCATCTCAAAAAGGAGGTATGCAACTGGGGAATAGGGACAGAGTACTGTCAAATTATAACAGGAAGTTCCTGAACAAGGACCTTCCTGGCAGGATTACGAGGTATCATCGTAAAGTGGTAGTAAACCCGCCTATCATTTTCAGCCAAGGAAGCTGCCATCTTGGCCTCTGTTTAATCTACAACTGCCGTGATGCTGCACATGTGATCAGCTTTGACACCAGCCATTGGATGGCTTGACAGTTTGGTTTATAGCACAACCAATGGGAGTGTTACATTTCCGGCACATGCCGGAAATGTAACTGGTTTTTAAACTGTTAAATGGATGGGTTTACTACCACTTTAATTTGAACAGACTGAAAAATACTTTTGAAATGTTTATGATTGTATTATAAGACATTTTTGAGATAGGATTTACATCTGCAATCATTTTCCCCTCCGCAGCAGCATGTACCAGCCTGAAACAGCTGAATGCAGTTTGGAATAAAAGGCTCTATAATTAGGCTTTATCTGTCTGTAAGCCAACAGGTCTGGAAGCACATTTGGCCCAGTGGCAAGAGGAATGACTTGCATGGTTCTTTCCGCTATCATAAAATGAGCAACCCCCTTATTGTTCAGATTTGACAAGTGAGATGTGGATACCTTCTGTTTTAAAAAGGCTTTGCTTTGTTTTGCACTGAATCATTAGAGTGTTTTTTTGGTTTCCTACCATGACCTGTCTACTTATACTTTTACATAAAGCCAGAAAGTCTGCATTGAAAATGAAGTACACTACACACCCTTTGAGCACTTGATGTGCATTGCAATAATAAAGTACAAATAGTCCTGCATTCAACTAACAATACCAGGGTATATTTCAGCATGATATTCATGAGCTTCTAAAATCCGGCATGGTTTTTAGTGTGGAAATATTGGTCAAAATTATTTATTACCCCCTCACCCCAATCATAAATATCAATAATAATAAAAAATAAATACATAAACAATCAACAAAAAAATACAAATAATCATATATATTAATAAAAATAATAAACAATAATAAAGTATCAATAAATAAATAATAATTAAGGTCAGCATCACCAAAAATGACATTGAAGCCAATATTTTCCCCAAATTGAATATGCCTAAATAACTCTATGACGTAAGATATAAACAGCTTGTTGGCACTAACATAAAGACATAGGCATAGTTGCTAAAAATCCAGTTCTAGATGCAACTGATTTTACACTATGGATCATTGTTTTTAACTTAAACCTGGAACAATATTTCTTTAAGTATATAGTCACAGACAAATGTTATGAGCCACTTGCCTGTTTGATTGCCTACACAAAAGCTACATAAGCAAGCAGAGCATTAATATATAGTAAAATATTGTATGATGCACACCTATGCTGGAGAAGAAAGGTAATATGGAGAAACATATTCAGTAATTAGTCATTGACCAACCATTCTCAACCAGGGTTCTATGGAACTCTTGGGTTCCATTAGAGTAGTGGTTCTCAACCCCTGTCCTCGGGACCCACTAAGGCCCCAGTCACACAGGGGCGACTGTCGCTCCGACTTGAGTCGCCTCAAGTCGCCCAAAGTCCTTAGACTGAAATCCCATTGAAATGAATGGAAGCCGTCCACTACTAAGTCGCTCTGACTTCAGAAAAAAAGTTCCTGCGCGACTCAAGGCGAATTCTATCCAACTTGTGCCCATAGAAATCACTGGAAGTCGCCTCCAAGTCGGATCCCCATCTTAATGCAAGTGACTTTACAGTGAAAAGAATAAATTTATGTTTGGGGCAAGCCCCTCCCTCCCTTCTCTGATTGGCCACAGCAAAGTCGGCTGGCATAAGTAGTGTTGTAAGTCGCGCTGCAATTGCCTAGCAAAGTCGCTCCAATTCGGATCACCCTTGTGTGAATGCAGTCTAAAGCCTCGTACACACGGGACAACGATCGTATACAACAGGTCATACGAACGACCGCTGTATGCAAAATCGATCGTTAGTACGTGCGATTAGAATAACCGACGTATGACGGTCATACAACGGGAGTTGTATGAGCAAACTAGAAAACTTTGGTAGTACCAACAAGCAGTCATACGTCCGTTCTATCGTGTGTACAGAGAAGTTGGTCCAACAAGTTGTATTGTGAAAAACATGCATGCTCAGAAGTCAGGAACGGCCGGATGCTAATTACATGCACCTGAACGTTCTTTCTTTGGTCATACGATCGTTTAGTGCAGTCAGTATGCTAGATACAACAGCCAATATACGATTTGAGCCGATCGGTCGTACGATCGTCGTCCCGTGTGTACGAGGCTTTACAAGCCAGGTTTGCAGGATAACTGAAATACATCACAGGTGATATCATTTGCTGCTCAGTGATTGCAGTATTCTAGTCTGCATCTCCCCAAGGTAATACTTAAATGGTGGGTCCTGGGGACAGGAGTGGAGAAACATTGCAATAGAGGTAGCTAGGGGTTCATTGAACTTTGACTGATTGACCTCCCATTTGATGGCACCTGCATAGTCTCCGGGACAGTGCTACTTGGCAGTGCCTTGACACCAATGATCTTACCAGCCTATAAGAGTGGCATTCTGACCACCACTGAACAGAGGGCATTTTTTTCCCACTGACCCACATGATTTTTGCACGAGTTCCCTAAGACCTAAAATTATTTCAAGGGTTCCTCCATGTTACAAATGTTGGGAAAGGCTGCATTAGACAGTCTATAGCAAACTGTAAAACTGTTTCTTATTATATAAGCTATGTTGCCCCTCTTATACTCTTGCAGATTACATCCCCCAATGTATGTGTTACATGATATAATGATTATATGATGCACCCACCTATGCTGGTGAGTGTTTAGTGGTAAATTTATAAGTGTAGAACCCAAACAACATGGGTGGTTCTGAGGCGTTTTTCAGTTGCACGCAATGCACAACCAGAAATCGCTTGTAATTGATTGCAATCAGTGGTTTAAAGCTGCACCCTATTCATTTCTGTTATTACTAGACGAGCGCCTGCTGTCATAATCACTTGTGAATGGCTAGGGGAAGTCATAAAGCCTTCCTGGAGCTTGTATATATCTTCATTGCATTGTAGGGAGCACACTCCAAGTGTCTGTGATCCACCAAAAATGGGCAGTAAAGAGCCAACTAATGAGCTGGAATCATGTAAAATGACATTTATAAGCTGACTGCATTGTTTAGGTTACATCCCCCGCCTACATAGAGACTGAATTAGTAGATTAAGATCCAATATAAGCACAGTACAGTTTCCTTATACAATGAAACGTGTTAACTTTAATGTGCTATGCGGTGCCACAAACCGCTATGGGTAACGGCTCTTTTTACAGGTCACTCCCAGAATACAAGTCCACAGTATAGGCCAACTTTGTCAAACTGTCACTTCGTTGTCATACCATTAACAACACAATTTTTCAAGCAAAACCTGTCCAGTTGAATTTTCTTAGGTTGTTGCAAGGATTAAAAAATAGTGATAAAATAAAGGTTGTGGGCACAAAAAAGCATTTATATGGATTCCACAACTTAGCTGATTCAATAAAACAGATAAATGAATATCAGCACAAAACTGGGGCTGTTGGCTGTAGCAACCAATTACATTTCTTATTTTTTCCATAAAATGAACAGTGAAACTTGGACTATTTCAACTTTGTGCTCTTTTTTCTTTCTCTAGTTTTAAAGAGTAAGCCCCAAAGTGTAGACAATGAGGCTGATTTACTAAAGGAGTCCGGAATCATCACTCAATAAATTGTCATTTCAGTTATTCAATCATGTGAAAAGCAAATGTCTCTTATATCTTATTTCATCTGCACATGATTGGATGATTGAATTGAATATTCCATTCATCCATCCACCCATCCATCCATCATCATGACCGCATTGCATTCTTCACACAACTTGTGCCAGGATTCTCAACACCTTTAATAAATTAGCCCAACTGCGTCTACACACGATTAATATATTTAAAAAATGGTGAACTTTTTTTAGTAAACTACTTTTATTTCTGATTTGATCTGGAGTGCAATCCCAGCATATATGTGCAACGGATCAGCCTTTCAGAAATAAAAAGACATAAGAAGCAAATGAAAAAGATTATCATCTGGACAAGTAGGAGAGAAAATGTTTTCTGTACAATTCCAGCAAGGAAAAATGCTTCCTGGTAAACTCCCACACTTACCACTTCGGAGTCTTCGAAGCCATGGATGTACAGATCGTCGTACATAGGGGCTCCAGTATAGGGGAAAGGGAAGACAAATGCAGAATTAGATCCGAGGAGGTGCTAGTCTGTGGCCTGTATGCAATCTGATAAGCAGGGTAGAGAAGAGAAGTGGGTGCTGATAGAATTTGCTCGTTTGGTCCCACCCTAGATGCTAGTAGAAGGAAGCAGGCTGTTTCTGTTAGCCTAACAATCAGGCAAAGGGAACAATAGCAGCCACCCACCATCCCTTCCCCATCACACATGGAGGGATGGCTCCTCTGATTGGCAGAAGCACATCCCTGGAGCATGGGTCTACAGCTGGGAGGCTGATGCAGGCGGGAGAGAAGCACCTGCCCACGATGCTGCTGGAGCCTCAGGAAACACACATACAAGGCACAGCAAACTCCATACACCTCTGTAAATGGATGCAACACAAGCAGCTGAATGCAGGTGTTGCATGCCTCCCTACAAAGGCTAGCCCTCCCTGTCCCATTTTATCATGGTTAGCATCCTGTGAGTCCTGAACCCAACTACATGCTGTTATGATCTCTTTAATGCCGCAATTTTACCACAATTTATTTTGCCGTGATTCTGATGCGACTTTAACCACTTCACCCCCGGAAGGATTTCCCACTGTAGGACCAGAGCACTTTTTGCGATTCGGCACTGCATCGCTTTAACTGACAAATGCGCGGTCATGCAACGTTGTACCCAAACAAAATTTGCGTCCTTTTTTTCCCCACAAATAGTGCTTTCTTTTGGTGGTATTTGGTCACCTCTGCGTCATTTCTGATCACCGCTATAAACAAAAAAAAGAGCGACAATTTAAAAAAAAAAAAAAACATTTCTTACTTTTTGCTAAAATAGAAATCCAAAAAAATATATAAAAAAACAAATTTATTCATTGGTTTTGTCCGATTTATATTCTTCCTCATATTTTTGGTAAAAAAATCGCAATCAGCATTTATTGATTGGTTTGCGCGAAAGTTACTGCGTTTACAAACCATGAGAATTAATTTCTGGCGTTTTTACATTTTTATTTTTTTTACCAGTAATGGCGGCGATCTGCGATTTTTATCGGGACTTTGTTATTGGGGCGGACATGTCGGACATTTTTGACACTTTTTTGGAACCAATGACATTTATACAGTGATCAGAAATTTAAATATCCACTGATTACTGTGTAAATGTAATTGGCAGTGATGGGGTTAACCTACAGGGGGAGATCTAGGGGTTAACTGTGTTCCCTAGGCGTGTTCTAACTGTGAGGGGGCTGGGCTGCCAGGGGCATAAGAGATCTAACTGATCCCAGTGACAGGAATCAGTAGATCTCTTACATGCCCACTGACAGAGCGGGGAACCGCCATGTTTACATCGGCAGTTCCCCATTCTTTCCCTCTGGCAGGTCATCGCAGCTCGCCGGAGGACATCGGGTCCGCCCGAGCCGCGGGCACACTCCTGCAGAGTGCAGCGGGCACGAGATTATATACTGCAATTCGTAGAATAGAACCACACGGCCGCAGTAAATATGCAGTAGCTGGTCAGGAACCGGTTAAGGAATGCCTGTAAAATATTGAGGTCTAGGGACCTCAAATCGCATCAAAGTCAGACCAAAGTTGTTGCGGGGCTACTTTGAAGTTGCACAGATATGAATGGTACTCTTTGGAAATCATGGGGTACGCAGGACAAGTCGCATAAGTGTGAAAGGGGTCTAAGCTTTAGAGGATGAATTCCCTCTGAAGTTTTGTAACATTTAGCCTGGGTTAACATTCCTGCGCAGATCACATGCGATGCCTGTGCGATGCGAATTCAGCCATGCAAACTGTATGGCTGAAATCGCATTGCATTCATACCAAAATGCAGGACCCTTTTTTTGGCCCACACTGGAATCAGATCGCATGGGTGTTCACACCTATGTGATCCGATTCCTGTACCATTTGCGAACCGATCTAGTGGTGTCATTAACTTTCTATTGCAGGAACCGACGCGATTCCTGTGCGAGTGACATGCGATGCGGGAACCTGCACAGAAATCGCGCCGGTTCCCGCATCTGTGTGAACCCAGCTTTATGCTCTAAGCCAGTGTTTCCCAACCCAGTCCTCAAGGCACACCAACAGGTCATGTTTTCAGGATTTCCCTCAGATGAAACAGCTGTGGTAATTACTAAGGCAGTGAAACTGATCAAATCACCTGTGCAAAATAATGGAAATCCTGAAGACATGACCTGTTGGTGTGCCTTGAGGACTGGGTTGGGAAACACTGCTCTAAGCAGTATTTAACCCAAAAGCACACATTTATTATATTGCAGCTTATCACCCCTATGATGTAGTGGCTAGATACGTTTTCATTTTTAAGGTGTCTTTCATTTTCACCTGGTAAACCATAGAACAAGAACAAGGTGTCCTGCAGATGTAGCAGTTAGAGGGTTGGGGAAAACCATTTAACACTGACAGGGTACTTCCAATGATCGGCTTGTATTTAGTTATGTAAAATCATTAGCCATAAAGGAACAACACTGTTTGCTCTAACTGCTTATAAAGTGTTTGTTGAATTTTGCTGCTAGTACATTTAACTCTACCTTGCCCTGAGACTGATAGTGCTAAACATAGTTAAAATTAGGAGCTGCAGATAGAAGCGGCAAGAGAGGGCATTCACTTTCCAACCACTGGAAGGAAACTAAAGAAACAACAGCGCAACCCCATAGCGTAGCATTAAAATAAAATATATGACAATTGAAAAATAGAAATGCACTCACAAAAGTATGCATGTGAAGGGCATGCCAGAAAGGTGACTTGGGAGCCAGGAATTTCCGAGGGGCAGCCTGAGAACCACCAGTGTTGGCCACCAGCTGGCGATAAATCACGCTGAAGATGGAGGATGTCGCTGCAACTACAATCACTGTTCAACCCAGGACTGGAATCCCCAACGTCATTGTAGACACATGCGTTGTAAACACAATATGCGTTTTGAAGCTTCTCCATCAGCCTGCCTATTACATTATAGCTTAGCAACCCCTTGATGTAGTGGGTAGATACATTTTCATTTTTAATATGTCTTTCTTTTATTTTCACCTGGTGATCCAACCACTAACAGAACAAGGTGTCCTGCAGATGTAGCAGTTAGATGGTTGAGGAAAACCATTTAACACTGACAGGGGCGCTTACAATGATCAGCTTGTATTTAGTTATGTCAAATGTTTAGCCATAAAGTAACAAAACTGTTTGCTTTAATTGATTCTAAAGTGTCTGCTTAATTTTGCTGCTTTTAACATTACCCTGCCCCGAGACTGATAATGCTGCTGTCCAATGGTATCGCTGGTGCTCCTTCATCTAGAATGGAGGCACGTTAATGCAGGAGGTGTGTTACCGGCCAGATCAGCAGCTAAGAAAGAGGCATAAAAAAGCCTAAAAAACAAAACAAATGCAGCCACCACATTTAGGAATTGGTAAGCTATATTATATTACATTTTTGGTTTAACTGAAAGAGGTGCAACGTTTTGAATGTGCATGGTGCGTTGGGGGGGGAGTACCCTGATGTTGCTAGTTTTTTTTTATCACAGATGTTTCCATTATAATGATGGTGGTATATATTTTCTTTTGTTTTGGTGCAGAAATCTGGTCTTTTTTATGACAATAAAGTGTTCATTATGCTTGCAGCACTGGAGTCCTTGGATCAAATCCCATTCAGGACACTACCTGCATGGAGTTTGCATGTTCTCCCTGTGCTTGTGTAGGTTTTCTCCCACACTGTAAAAACATGCTGCCAGGTTAATTGGCTCCTGCCTTGGCAATAGTATGTGTAAGTATACATTCGAATTTGTAAGCTCCTTGAAGACAGGGACTAATGTGAATGTACAGTATGTAAAACACTGGGGAATTTTTGGTACTGTATAAATACCAGTAATAAATAAATATATAAATACATTTAGTGCAAGGTGACTTCTTTCTTGTTCTTGGTCATTAGTGTACATGTTGTTTTGTCATGAAAGTTTCAAGCAAGGAACCTGTAGGGTCACTTCACCAAGCTCTAAGAGGTCTATTAACTATTATACATTATTTTATCTCCTGATAATTTTAAATTCACATTGTACAGTAATACCCACAATAAAAAGGAGGCTCCTTCTTCTTGTTGGTATTACTATACGATCTGAGCAACACAGGACTGGTCCAGGGCTGCCTGCGGGAGTGATTGGTTAATCGAGGATATACCCCTGGCTGGGGAAAAGCCATAGGCGTGCAGTAATACACAATCTGGTAAACCTCCCTATTTTCGGTGGCGGATGCACATTTTTTTATCAGCGCACTGGGTGTCATCATTCCTGTGATTGCTACCACTACCTATGAACAGTTCAGCTTTGAATACTCTAAAGCCTCGTACACACGGGACGACGATCGTACGTACGATCGTCTCAAATCGTATGTTGGATAATGTAACTTGCATACTGACTACACTACACGATCGTACGACCGCAGAAAGAACGTTCAGGTTCATGTAATTAGCATACGGCCGTTCCTGACTTCTGAGCATGCGTGTTTTGCACAATACAACTTGTTGTACCAACTGCTCTGTGCTAACGATACAACGGTCGTATGACCGCTTGTTGGTACGACCAAGTTTTCTAGTCTGCTCATACAACTCCCCTTGTACGACTGTTGTATGTCAGTTGTTCTAATCGCGCATACAAACTATCGATTTCTCATATAATGGTTGTTCATACGACCTGTTGTATACGATCGTCGTCCCGTGTGTATGAGGCTTTAGACTGTGAACATTTATTGTCTTTAATAAGTGGATTTATCCTACTATATCTTCTATACACCTGGTTGAATCATCTGATGCTATCCATTCTAGCACAGCCCTTTGTGTACATTTGTCAACTATACTTTTTAGTATTTGGCTGCAGCTGTAATCTGGACTCTAGCGTGGTATATTGGACCATATTATTTGCTTTGTATTAGTGCATTAAGGTGTCATTCAAAATGAACGGCAGCACAATTGACTTATATCTGTATGTGTGAATGAATGAGCTTGTCAAGCCCAGACAAACTACAGCGCTCAGGAGTGGTCTGATGAACCAGGCTCAAAATGGGTAAAAAAGTACTAAATAAAAAATTATGGATGACAATTGTGGAAAAAGATTGGTACTGACTATTTATACCAGTGGTTCTCAACCTCGGTCCTCAAGTACCCCCGACAGGCCATGTTTTGGGAATTTCTCTTAGATAAAATAGCTGTCCAAAATACCAAGCCACTGACTCTGATTTAAAGCAAACCTGAAAACATGGCCTGTTGGGGGTACTTGAGGACTGAGGTTGAGAACCACTGATGTATACCAACAGTGTTAAAGAGTTTGCATAGGATAGCCCAGAGTGCTAAACATAGCTAAAACTAGGAGCTCTAACTAGAAGACCAGAGAGGGCACTCACTTTCCAACCACTGGAAGAAAACAAAATAAACAGCAGTGCAACCCCATAGCGTAGCATTAAAATAAAATATATGACAATTTATTAAAAAATAAAAATGCACTCACAAAAGTACACATGTGAAGGGCATACCATAATGGTGAATTGGGAGCCATGTTTTTCCAAGGGGCAGCCTGAGAACCACCACCGTTGGTCACCAGCTGGGGATTAAGCACGCTGAAGATGGAGGAGGCCGCTGTCACTGCAACTGCAATCAGTGTTATATATAAATCAGCGCCTGCCCTAATATCGGTGTTGTGTCAAAACATATATATCCAATAAATATATGGGGCTGTGTAACTGCAATTAATGAATCAAAAGAGTTTTGCATTTCACATATCATCAGCCAAATATGTCATAATCAAAGATTTAAACCAATAATCATTAATAAAAATTAATAAAAATAAAGTCCATATATAAAGTGATGCGTGCTTTATAAGGTGCAATTCGGTGCTCATAAGACTTCAGGGTGTTTGTGAAAGTGACACACACTTCAGTGACCCCCAGTGATTTGGGGGTCACTGAAGTGTGTGTCACTTTCACAAACACCCTGAAGTCTTATGAGCACCGAATTGCACCTTATAAAGCACGCATCACTTTATATATGGACTTTATTTTTATTAATTTTTATTAATGTTTATTGGTTTAAATCTTTGATTATGACATATTTGGCTGATGATATGTGAAATGCAAAACTCTTTCGATTCATTAATTGCAGTTACACAGCCCCATATATTTATTGGATATATATGTTTTGACACAACACCGATATTAGGGCAGGCGCTGATTTATATATAACAGCTTTATAGCAGGAACATAAAAAACCTGAGTACAGCAGCCCCCTAGATGCACGTTACTGTTGCACCGAATCCAATCTTTTCACATATTTATATATGATTTTTTTCACAGATATTTCACATATTTATTTTCACATTAGATCACTTAATCTGATTGATCTTTAATCTTTTAAGGGTCAGGCGCTGATTTTTTTTCTAATAACTGCAATCAGTGTTTAATGCACCACTATAATCCCCAACATCATTATAGACGCATGCGTTGTAAACGCGGGACACGTTTCAAAGCCTATTGGCTTCTTTATCAGCCTGTCTATGCTGGACTATCCCTTCATCTTCAGCACGCTTCATCCCCAGCCGGTGGTCAAGGCTGGTGGTGCCCCTCGAAAGTTCCTGGGTCCCAAGCCACCTTTTCTATTTTTCAATAAATTGTCATATATTTTATTTTAATGCTACACTATGGGGTTGCACTGCTGTTTCTTTTTTTTTCTTCCAGGACTTATACTTATAACCTGTATATAGGTGGCACAATGGTGTAGTAAATAGCACTTTCACCTAACAGCAAAAGTATCGCTGGTTCGAATCCCAACCATGACACTACCTGCCTGGAGTTGGCATGTTCTCCCTGTGCCTGCATGGGTTTCCTCTGGGTACTTTGGTTTCCTCCCACACTCCAAAGACATGCTGGTAGGTTAATTTGATCCTGTCTAAATTGGCCCTAATATGTGTATGTATGAATGTGCGTTAGGGATCTTAGATTGTAAGCTCCTTGAGGGTAGGGACTGATGTGAATGTATAATATATATGTAAAAGCGCTGCGTAAATTGATGGCACTATAGTATAATATACTATAATAAAAATAAGCCATGCACTATTAAAATGCAAAAGTATGTTTTGGCTCTTAGCAAACTCTTCAGTTTGGCAATATTAAACACAGATCTTAATGAGAGTGAGGATGACTGTCACTTTTGTTTCCTGTGACAAATTATTGTCTCATTTCTATTCTCATCATTAGGAAATAATGACACAGATGAAGAATAGCTGATATCTCTGACATACACATATAGGTTTATTCAGTTTGGTAAAGATCAATGTACACTAGTTTGTAGCAACCAATCATGGTTATTCATGTCAACATCTTTACACCAGAGAAAAGAGAGATCTGATTGGTTGCTATGGCTGAGTGCACTTTGTACATACTAATGTCTCTTTGAAATTCAATAATCCATAGAGCCTTGTCCATGCAAATGGTGTGATACTTAAAAGGTTCTTCATATTGTGACCCTTTCATCTGGAGAACGCCATAAACCTAAGTGCGTCACTCTGTCTCCTGCAGGAGACCTGGAGCCCAGGGAGAAAAAAATTAAACTTGCACAGTGAAGCACACCTCCGATGCCCTTGATGCCATTCTCAAGAATTGCCAATAGGTGGTAATTAGTAATGTAATGCCATATCTTGGTTTAAAAACAGCTGTCAGTACCTCTTATATCTAATATACATAGCACCTATACTTATTTTACAGTGCTTAAGTTCAAAGATCAAAAGTTATGATTGATATGTGTCCCTGATGGAGCTTACACCCTGATGTTCCTAACACATCGCTGTAATAATGTATCTATTGGCACTGCCCCATTCTAATTATAGATTTACCCCCAAAAATCTGAAAATAATTATTTGCACCTCTATGTCGCAGTCATTGTTGTTCACTGGAAGTAGGTCGCATGAACAGCACAGAATGACCAGCAAAAGGCTGCAGTCAATCCCAGAATCCCTGGATGTAGGTGAACATTGAAAAATCTATTTTGCAAATTGGTAGAGGTACCTTAAAAGAATTAGCTATTTGTTAATGCTAATTTTACTTGTCTGCAATTGCACTGTAAGCTAGCTGGTGTAGCTGCTCAAAGCCAACTTTTGCTGGTTGAGTAAAGCAGATTTGCTAACAGTTAAACATAACAATTAAAGTATGTCTACTCACATCCAATATAAAGCAGCGTTGGTTTTAGCTGCATTGCATGATGGATCTTGCGATGGATCTTGGGCAAAAGCAACGAATCTTGATTGGCGTATTAATGCTAAAGTCAAAGTCATTTCATCTTAAATGTGATTATAGTAATTATGCTTCATGTGGTCACAAACTAATGAATGAATGTGATTATGCTGCATATATGCCTTCCACTGGCAGAGTAAAAGTGGGACAGAAGAAAAGTCCAGGCACCAAGCTACAGAAGGATATCTAAAACCAATAACAAAAATGCAATATATTACAGGTTACCAGTCTTTAGTCATTTTCTTTCTTTTTTTTCAGGTTAAGTACATGTTCTGCATAGTGTGACAGTGCTCTACCCTACCACTATGTTAGTAGGATTAAAGATTATACCAGGTTTTCATGGATGCAAATGAAGACGCTCCAGAATGTTGGCTCTGAGTGGAGAAAAATGGCTTGTCAGTTTTCTCCGGTATTTGTAACTCGAAAATTGGGTTCTGAAATAAAGAGGCTTTGATGAGTCTTGGGAGCGAAGAAGCATCTAATCCTGGGTCCAGTTTTTACTGAGGACCAGCAGACTGCGGGGGTAAGTGTGCATAGCCTTCATAATCAAGGGCCCAACAGTGATTTATTATTATTATTATATAGGATTTATATAGCACCGACAGTTTGTGCAGCTCTTTACAATATTAGGGCAGACAGTACAATTACAATACAATGGGAATCAGAGGGTCCTGCAGGTTAGAGCTTACAATCTAGGAGATTTATGGCTTCACCTGGGAGACAGGAGGTCCTCTACCCAGAGGCCGGAACAGCAGGTAGCTACAAGAGTGCAGGAGAGAGAGAGGTACAGAGTTTTCACATGAGCACAGTGGTGCTGTAAATTGGTCTGAGGCACCAGACCAAAGGCTTAAGCTTAGGAGCTCATGGCTGGATCTAGGGGGATGCTAGAGTGGGCTGCACCCTTCAGATTTCAGTTGTGCCCAATGGACATTCTGGGGAGGGGAGGGCAGCAGTAGAATGAAGTGAAAAAGTCCTCTGAGAGGTGACAGTGGCAGAGAGGAGATAGCCGGGAGGAGGCACGGGTTGTGCTGTGCTCTCACCCTCCTCCTTACAGCAGGTGACACAGGATCACTAGATTGAACTGTACTTGTTCTTATTACCCACCCACCACCCACATTTCCTGCTTCCTGTGTCATCTGCTACACGGAGGAGCACTGCTATTATAGGAGCAGCCTGCACCTCCTCTGTAGCAAATTTCCCGGATGTAAGAGGAGGGGAGGGGATAAAAATAATTTATACACAAAACCAAAACAAAAAAGGGGGGAACCTGCACATAAGAAAATATCCAAGAGGAAAAGACCTCTAAATACCTATCCACTCGCCAAATTAAGTGGGGCTCTATGGCCAAAAATAAAATAGCATATAGAAAAAATGGCAAAAAAAGGAACTGTATGTCTATGAGCCTCCAGGGTGTGGTAGAAATTAAGTCATAACCAAACTGAGTCTATGAAAATATAACAGATTTTATTGTACACAAAAAACATTCCAATTGGAAATATAAAAAAGACAACGCTGTCTAAAAACCAAAAATCAGTGCGCCGGACACCACACACGCATGCACACAATCCATTTCTATATATGTTTTGTTCCTTATGCTTTTTTGAGCATCCATTTCTACCTGGGGACCCTTTGCATTGATACTGCAGTGGATACAGATTATTTTTGACTCACTTTGCCATATATGTGATTATTCACGTCTTAGTTGAGGTGCTCCATGTGGTGTAGGTGCACACACGACTCCCATGCAGGCTACTCCTTAGTGTTTAGCCCGATTTACGAGTAGTGTGCATGTCTGTGGTATCCGGCACACTATTTTTTGGTTTATTGACAACGTTGCCTTTTTTACTGGTGATGGTGGGTGGTTCCTGTGTGTTATACTTACAATTGTAATAATTTTTGTGTACAATAAAATCTGTTATATTTTCATAGACTCAATTTGGTTATGACTTAATTTCTACCATACCCTGGAGGTGTATGTGTGTCAAAGTCAACAATCAAGAGAAGACTTCACCAGAGTGAATAAAGAGGGTTCACCACAAGATGTAAACCATTGGTGAGCCTCAAAAACAGGAAGGCCAGATTAGAGTTTGCCAAACAACATCTAATAAAGCCTTCACAGTTCTGGAACAACACCCTATGGACAGATGAGACCAAGATCAACTTGTACCAAAGTGATGGGAAGAGAAGAGTATGGAGAAGGAAAGGAACTGCTCATGATCCAAAGCATACCACCTCATCAGTGAAGCATGGTGGTGGTAGTGTCATGGCGTGGGCATGTATGGCTGCCAATGGAACTGGTTCTCTTGTATTTATTGATGATGTGACTGCTGACAAAAGCAGCAGGATGAATTCTGAAGTGTTTCGGGCAATATTAACTGCTCATATTCAGCCAAATGCTTCAGAACTCATTGGACGGCGCTTCACAGTGCAGATGGACAATGACCCGAAGCATACTGCGAAAGCAACCAAAGAGTTTTTTAAGGGAAAGAAGTGGAATGTTATGCAATGGTCAAGTCAATCACCTGACCTGAATCTGATTGAGCATGCATTTCACTTGCTGAAGACAAAACTGAAGAGAAAATGTCCCAAGAACAAGCAGGAACTGAAGACAGTTGCAGTAGAGGCCTGGCAGAGCATCACCAGGGATGAAACCCAGCATCTGGTGATGTCTATGCGTTCCAGACTTTAGGCTGTAATTGACTGCAAAGGATTTGCAACCAAGTATTAAAAAGTGAAAGTTTGATTTATGATTGATTGATTGATTTATGATTGTTAATCTGTCCCATTACTTTTGGTCCCTTAAAAAGTGGGAGGCATATATACAAACTGTTGTAATTCCTACACTGTTCACCTGATTTGGATGTAAATGCCCTCAAATTAAAGCTGAAAGTCTGCAGTTAAAGCACATCTTGTTTGTTTCATTTCAAATCCATTGTGGTGGTGAATAGAGCCAAAAAGATTGGAATTCAGTCGATGTCTCAATATTTATGGACCTGACTGTATATTTATAATGATATTGTATATCCTCCTCAGTCATTTTACCCCAGGGGAACCTTTGAAAACATTTTCAAGTCTCAGGAAAATTCATCCATCAGGGTTGGTGGAAAAAGGCCCACTACATTGGTGGCGAGTGGAAAGAATTCCCCTTTGTATTGGTGGTCAGTTGAAAGAATTCCCCTTTACAGTGGTGGTCAGTAGAAAGAATCCCACTTTGAAGTGGTTGTCTGTGGAAAGAATTCCCCCTTGCAATGGTGGTCAGCAGAAAGAATGTCCCTCTTACATTGGTGATCAGTGAAAACAATAGCCCCTCATTACAGAGGTGATCAGTGGAAAGAATGCCCCCTTAGATTGGTGGTCAGTGGAAAGCATGTCCCCCCCACATTGGAGATCAGTGGAAAGAATGGTCCCCCTTATCTTGGTGGGCAATGGAAAGAAAGGCCACCTTACAGTGGTGATCACTGGAAAGAATGCCTCCCTTATATGGTTTGTCAGTGGAAAAAATACCCCCACTACAGTGGTGGTCAGTGAAAGAATGCCCCTCTTACCATGGTGGCTAGTGAAATGAAAGCCCCACTTACAGTGGTGGTCAATGGAAAGAATGCCGCCCCCATCTTGATGGTTAGTGGCAATGGTGGCCGGTCAATGGGGGGCACAGAGGGCTGCTTTGACACATTGAAAGTTGGTTAAATATATATTGCAAATTGGTAACGAGGTGAAGTATGTAAGTTGTACTATTCCACTGTTAGTCATTTTGTCATTTATTAAAAAATGAGAGGAATGGAAACTGTATTTCATTCATATGCGGGTGCGGGGCTCGGACTAATGGGTGTCCATTAGGTCCCTAGACTTTTGAAGGGCATGTGATTTGAGGCTGAGCTCTGGTTGGCTTGTTTTAGATTGTCCTCGGGGCGCAAGTCCCTCCCACTTTTGATTTTGGCAAATCCATGTTGTTTTTGGTCTCATATGGTTGGACCTTTCTCAGCGAGTCTCATTCCCAGCAGATTTCCATTTGGCTGGCAGGTGCTGGTCAATGTGGAGGCAGGCAAGGTGTCTCGAGGTGAAGGAAGGTTTGGTTTTGTCTTTGCAGCAGTGCCCCTTCACGGGGCTTTTGGGTGAGGAGGAGGGGAGGATGGGGGAGCTTGGACTGGATCAACCCAACTTGCGGATTCGGTAGCGGTCGGGTGATTGCAGGAGATTTGTGGGCCAGAGTTAATGGAGAGCAAAGTTTATTTTCAGGTGGTGCTGCTAGGTGGTGATTGGGCAGCTTCACAGTGTGTGTGTGTGTATGTGTGTGTGTTTTTTTTTTTTGGAGTGATTGCCTTGGCTCATTCTGATAGTACTGCTGTAGGGCTGATACTGATGATAAGGCTTCTGCTGGTTGTGGGCCCATATTGAGCTTGGATTTGCTGATCCATGGTGCATTTGTTGCATTCTTTGACAGTTGACTTTGACATTGACATTTTCAATTTGTCTGGCAGTGATGATGTATGGTCCACCTGATGGATGGCTATTTGCAGTCCTGCATTGCTAGCAGTTAATTTTTTTGGTTTGTTTGCGCCACCTTAAAAAATGTTAGCACTAGCCGCCACTGGTTAATGGAAAGAATTACCCCTTATGGTGGTTAGTAGAAAGAATGCCCCCCTGACAATGGTGATCAGAATGCTACCATTAAAGATAATAAAAAAGATCATTGGGGTAATGTCGCTGTCAAGTAGAGATGGACCCAAACTATGGAGGCACTATCAAATTGGAGGTCATTTATCTACAGATCTAGGAACTCCAAGCAACCTCTGGATGTACCCTGTCTGAGAATGGCTGCTGTATATAGTGTATTTAGTATCAGGCCAAAAAAATGAGTACTTGGTTGTGAATGTGATTATTTCAAATTCAATTTAGAAGACAAAAAAATATTCCAGGCCCTAAGTTTTTTAAGAACTGAATGATAATTGGAAAGAATGTTCAGGAAGAAGTATGACACTGGTAGCCAAATATATTCAGCACATGGAACTCAGAGAAACCTTCCATCCGAGAAACTAATTAAAAAATAATAATTTCACCATAAAGGGCAAATATGGGAATTTTCAAGCATCACACGATTTTTCTGCTGCTGTGTTCAAACTGCAGTTTCTGGTGTGTCAAATGTCTTTAAAACTTCCATGCAAAGCAGCATCTGATGTGGGTAAAATAAAATGACTCACCCAAGGGCTTTTATCGTGTTTTATTCCTTGAGAAAAAGCAGACAATATTTGACAAATGAGCAAAAAGAAATGGTTTATGGAAACGCAAAGGACCAGCATGCACTCATTGAAAAACCTTGGCTTTCCATTTTTTGTTAATTTGTCTGCTGTTAGCATAATAAAAGAAAAAGTTATATTGTGAAAAAAGGTCTGCTAAGTGAATGTGGGCAGAAGTGACCTGATGGTGGTGGGAGCGCCAGATCCAAAGAAAACATAAACCTAAAGCGGTATCAAAATCAGTAACGGTGCCAATGGGAACCAGCCAACACATATCGTGGGTACACGGCTCTCTTTTTAAATTTGATGCCCTCGTCTCCTTACTTTGACAGGAAATTCTAAGAATTAGTATGGAAATTGCTATACAGTGCTCCAAATAAATAACAGCTTTTTCTGATTATTAGTTTGGGAATAAACATTTTAGAAGAACCAATAGGATCTTCTCTGTTGGTGTTATTATTATTTCTTTATTCAATTATTTATTAGCTAATTGGTCATTTTAGGTATCCCTACTGGACTATACTTTCATGTCTTAGGTCCTCTTATTTATAATCTGTTTATTTTATCAATATAACTTCAATGTTTGCCTCTTCATTGAATAGTTTGTTGCCAATAGACAGTAGCAACATGTGCAGAATACACTTAAAGTGATATTAAAAATAGCCTGTTTAATTTACATTGTCCCTTCCATTTCTGTATTTGGATGATATCACTGTAATAATTTTAATTAAAAAAAAAACATCTAAGTACCCTTTTCCTAATCGATATCCAGCTGTCACATGACCCAGCTCTTCTCCAGCCTGTCTGCAGGGAAACAGGGTAAGCAGGAGGAGCTTCTACTCCTCTGCTGCTGGTCTAATGTTAAAAAATAGAGAAAAAATAAATGATAACCAAAATAAATACATATACAATATAAATAAATAATTATATCAATAAACTGTTTTAATTTGTCATACAACTATATATTTAAAAACAAATCATATTTATTATTTTGTGGCAATTACATGATGTGGGCAGATGTCTGCCAGTCACAGGCAGTGTCACACCCTTCCAGCCTGTGTCTTAGAATAACAGGGAGGTGAAGCCTCCATTGATCTACATGTAATATCCTTCCCCCTATTGTGTTTAGCTGCGTGGGCATGGAAGAGGAGGGAGGGAGTGGGCTGTCATTAACCATGGTCAGGGGCGTAACGATAGGGGTTGCAGGGGTTGCAATTGCAACCGGGCCCCTTGGTCCAGGGGGCCCATGTGCCTCCCTTGTACACCTGAGTAGGAGGGATGGCGGGGGTGGCATTTAGAGGACCCAATCTCCTCCATTTTCCTCTATCCAGTTTACTTGTCTTCTGCTGTACCCAGGGCCCCTGTGTGCTTCCCTGGTCCCCCTGGGGCCTGTTGCAGAACTTGTGAAAGGGCCCCACTGCAGTACCGTAATAAAGGGACCCACGATAGGCGTAAAGGGCCCCAGGATCAGTGGGAAGAGGGAAGGGCCCTGGCCAGGGGTCAGGGGGCCCTTCATAATTTCTTGCACCGGGGCCCTGAAGGTTCTAGTTACGCCTCTGACCACGGTATACACCCACATGTGTGACTCTATACATGGGATGCTCAGATGTGATATGGAGGAAATTTTCAGAAGAGAAACTCACTGAAAACGGAGCATGTGCAGAGCTGCCAACTCTGCTCTGCAAAATCCCTAGATGAATTGGGGACATTAACTGAAGGGGGAGATAGAGAACAGCAGGATCAACCAGGTTTTTTGCAGGATGCAGAAAACAAATCTCATAGGGACTGAGTGAGTATGAACAGCATGTAATACACCATTTATTGATAGTTTTTTATGATGTGGGTTTAGTGACAGTTTAACTCAAAAAACATTCAATTGCCCAAAGCCTCCAAATCTCCAAATTTCTTTTTTTCTGCTGTAATGTGACCTCCTTTTAGAGGGTGGCTATGTTCATTCTCCATGGTCCCACTGTATGTAGGACCGTAGCCACCCTCTCTTGCTTGCTCCTGAAATGGACTATGCATGGGATTTGTAGTGTGATTAGGGCAGTGCACATGACCACAACTAACGTGCACTGCTCATTCCAAACGAATGAAAGTGAGGGGGAAAAAAGAGGTTGCGAGCTCATGGAGGATGTTACAAGAAAGCAGAAAAACCACAGTAAGGCGCTTTACAGGTGCTATTTAGCTACAAATAGCGCCTGTAAAGCGCCTCAAAAATTCCTCCCATCCACCCCAATGTGAAAGCCTGAGTGCTTTCACACTAGGGCAGTACGCTTGCAGGACATTACAAAAAGTCCTGCAAGTCGCATCTTTGGAGCGGTGCGGTTAGCGGTAATACAGCGCTCCTCCACAGCCCCTGCCCATTGAAAACAATGGGGCAGCACTTCTGAAGCGGCTGCACACTGTCTCGGAAGCGCGGAGCACCAGCACTTTTAACCCCATTTTAACACCTTGTAGGGGATTAACAGCGCACCGCTCCCGCCGCCGTAGCGTCACTATAACAGTGGTAAATCCCCGCTGAAACTAGTGGGGATTTACTGCCAGCGCCCCACCACCCCAGTGTGAAAGTGCCCTAACAAACAATTTCATGAAAAAGTAGATTAAAGGTCCATTAATTAGTGGTTATGTATGGATTTTTCTTCAATATAGATACTGTTTAGTGTCACATTATAAAGCCTCATTAAAAAGTGAATAGGGCTAATCGTGAATTGGTACTGGTCAGGTACGCTGAATTCCCTATATACAGCTAAAGGTTTAATTTTAAATGCTGGTTGAAGCACACCTCTTGGTGCAGTTTCTAAAGTACAATAATCCAAACCAATCAATCAGAATTTACATCGCTGAACTTACTGCCTTTAATAAAATAGATTATATGTGCATTATGTGCTTATTAACTACCAAAGGGAAAAATGATCCTACATATGCAATGTTTGTATGCACTGCTGCTAGTGTCCGTTTTATAATTAGGTGAATGCGCACAAAACTTTTTCACAATATACACCATAACAAACTCAAAAGTGAATAATATCAAGCTATGGCTTACTGCTTAATTTTTACATATACAATCAAGCAGTGCAAACACACAATTTACCAATTTAACCAATATACACCAAACAGGTTTCAATTTACACAAGTCATATCAATAACAGATATATTCTCATTGCTGATACAGGCTCCCGCTCTTTGAGTAATTCTGTTTGCCTTGTAAAATAGCTCTTTTATTGCACCACTTGTATATGAATGTAGTTAAATAAAAGAAAAGAAAGGGAGAGAGCCACAGAAACATAACTAGAGCATTTATAATGTATCCACCAGCATCATTTTTCTATTTTATCAAAACATTCTTAATACTATAGCTCCATCTTGTGGTCATTTTTAGAAATTACCATGCAGCATCTGCAATTTATATTATTTTTCATTTCAAAATACTTTTTTAATCTTATTCCGTTTTTTAGTTATGCTGTGACTAACTTTTATCAGACATGGTGTAATTTAGGGTCCAAAAATAGGTTCATGGCATTTTTCTTGGATTAGTAAACCCTACGCTATCACACAAAAATAACTAATTTAATATACAGTACTTATTTATGGAAGTAAAAGATATGTCAAAATATGAAAAGCATTTATTTAGCTAATTAAGGTATTTATACATATACAAAAATATATCAATTTGGTGTAATCTAAGGCTTCCAGAACACACTCTGAACTGATATACTGTAAGTACATTTTTAAGTCTGCCAGGATGCGTGGACAAAAATAAATGTGTTATACAACCAAAATCTATATAGCAAACAATTTCTTTTTACACATTTTCTTTTTTCAAATTTTATAAAGTGGTAAAATAATACATCTGACCCCATACATCTGAGTCTAAACTACAGTGCCTTAAAAAAGTATTCATACCCCTTGAAATTTTCCACATTTTGTCATGTTACAACCAAAAACATAAATGTATTTTATTGGGATTTTATGTGATAGAACAACACAAAGTGACACATAATTGTGAAGTGGAAGGAAAATGATAAATGGTTTTCCAATTTTTTTACAAATAAATATCTGAAAAGCGCGGCGTGCATTTGTATTCATCCCTCTTTACTCTGATACTCCTAACTAAAATAGTGGAGCCAATTGCCTTCAGAAGTCACCTAATTAGCAAATAGAGTCCACCTGTGTGTAATTTAATCTCAGTATAAATACAGCTGTTCTGCGAGGCCCTGAGAGGTTTGTTAGAGAACCTTAGTAAGCAAACACCATCATGAAGGCCAAGGAACACACCAGGCAGGTCAGGGATAAAGTTTTAACCACTTCAGCCCCGGAAGGATTTACCTCCTTCCTAACCAGAGCACTTTTTGCGATACAGCACTGCATTACTTTAACTGACAATTGCGCAGTCGTGCAACGCTGTACCCAAACAAAATTGATGTCCTTTTTTTCCCCACAAATAGAGCTTTATTTTGGTGGTACTTGATCACCTCTGTGGTTTTTATTTTTTGCGTTATAAACAAACAATGAGCGACAATTTTGAATTTAAAGACAATTATTTTTAATTTTTACTATAATAAATATCCAAAAAAAAAAATATAAAAAACAAATTTATTTCTCAGTTTAGGCCGATATATATTCTTCTACATATTTTTGGTAAAAAAAATCACAATAGGCATATATTGACTGGGTTGCGCAAAAGATATCGCGTTTACAAACTATGGGAATAGATTTATGGCATTTTTATTTATTTATTTATTTTTATCGGAACTGCGATATTGTGGTGGACAGATCTGACACTTTTGACACTTTTTTGGGACCACTTACATTTATACAGCGATCAGAGCTAAAAATAGACACTGATTACTGTATAAATGTCATTGGCAGTGAAGGGGTAAACACTAGGGGGCAATCAAGGGGTTAAGAGTTCCCTGGGTAGGTGTTTCTAACTGTGGGGGGAGTGTAGTGAAGGGGGGTGGAGAAAGATGCTCCCAATCACTGGGAACAGCAGATCTCTGTCCACTGCCCTGTCAGAATGGGGATCCGTTTGTTTACATGAACGTATCATCATTCTGGCTCTGTGAGGAGCGATCGCGGGTAGCCGGTGGACATTGTGGCCACGCACATCGGCTCCAGAGACGTGCAGCGGGTGCGCTCCACCTACAGTCTCTTAAAGCGCTGCCATATAGCTACAGCGATTT
Source organism: Glandirana rugosa (assembly GCA_018402905.1). NCBI lineage: Eukaryota > Metazoa > Chordata > Amphibia > Anura > Ranidae > Glandirana > Glandirana rugosa. The sequence continues at coordinate 426,799 of BLSH010207037.1, forward strand.
GCGCAATAGAGCCAACCTGCCACTGCCAGCGGCTGGTCGGCAAGTGGTTAAAGTAGAGTTAGGGTATAAAAAAATATCCCAAGCTTTGAACATCCCACGAAGCACTGTTCAATCCATCATCCAAAAATTGAAAGAGTACGTCTCAACTGCAAACCTACCAAGACAGGGCTGACCACCTAAACTGACAGGCCGGGCAAGGAGAGCATTAATCAGAGAAGCACCCAAGAGGCCCATGGTAATGCTGGAGGAGCTGCAGAGATCCACAGCTCAGGTGGGAGAATCTGTCTACAGGACAACTATTAGTCGTGCACTCTACAAATCTGGCCTTTATGGAAGAGTGGCAAGAAGGAAGCCGTTGTTGAAAGAAAGCCATAAGAATTCCCATTTGTAGTTTGCAAGAAGCCATTTGGGGACACAGTAAACATGTGGAAGAAGGTGCTCTGGTCAGATGAAACCAATATTGAACTTTGTGGCGTAAAAGCAAAACGCTATGTGTGGCAAAAAACTAACACTGCACATCACCCTGAACACACCATCCCCACCGTGAAACATGATGGTGGCAGCATCATGTTGTGGATGCTTTTCTTTAGCAGGGACGGTGAAGCTGGTCAGAGTTGATGAGAAGATGGATGGAGCCAAATACAGGGAAATCTTAGAAGAAAACTTGTTATAGTCTGCAAAAAACTTGAGACTAGGGTGGAGGTTCACCTTCCAGCAGGACAACGATCCTAAACATACAGCCAGAGTTGCAATGGAATGGTTTAGATCAAAGCAAGTCATGTGTTAATATGGCCCAAAGTCCAGACCTAAATACATTGGAGAATTTGTGGCAAGACTTGAAAATTGCTGTCACAGACACTTTCCATTCAATCTGACAGAGCTTGAGCTATTTTGCAAAGAAGAATTGGCAAAAATGTCCCTCCCTAGATGTGCAAAGCTGGTAGAGACATCCCCAAAAAGACTTGCAGCTGTAATTGCAGTTAACGGTGGTTCTACAAAGTATTGACTCAGGGGGGCTGAATACAAATGCACGCCACAATTTTCACATATTTATTTGTAAAAAATGTTGAAAACCATTTATCATTTTCCATCCACTTCACAATTATGTGCCACTTTGTGTTGGTCTATCACATAAAATCCCAATAAAATACATTTACATTTTTGGTTGTAACATGACAAAATGTGGAACATTTCAAGGGGCGTGAATACTTTTTGAAGGCACTGTATGTGATTTTAACATTATATTTGTGCAACTAAATATGTAGTGGGCCATCGCAGCAATGTGAGATCAACATCAACAACCATAATATCAGATATTAAGAGGAAGTCTATGTGTCTGACTGTAGCAGTCTATGTCCATTCACATTACAATTTTATGTAATGTAAAGGATTGAATGGCAGGTATACTCTAGTGCAGGGATAAGCAATTAGCAGACCTCCAGCTGTTGCAAAACTACAAGTCCCATCATGCCTCTGCCTCTGGGTATCAAGCTTGTGGCTGTCAGAGTCTTGCTATGCCTCATGGGATTTGTAGTTCTGTAACAGCTGGAGGTCCGCTAATTGCATATCCCTGCTCTAGTGCCTGAACAAAATTCTTAATAGATTCCGGAGCACCCCTGAACTCTTAAAAGCCAATGTGTTTCCTATGAATTATATCCTCTTTCTTGACCCGCAGTTCAGTCTTGCTGCCCCAATATCCACCCTGTGTACATATGCATTCCAATCTCAACCCCTCCTCTATCAATGTCCTCCACCATGTTCCCACTGCATCTTTTCTTAACTGTCTCTACTATCCAGTCCTAGTGTTTCTTTTATCCCCCAACCTCCATAATCTTGCCCTACTGACTCCCATATCTTTCTCCCACCTTCTACTAAATGTTCCTCCTCTTTTTTATAATCTAATCTCACTCCCTCCTCTCTAATACACCATCACAAAGATGTCGTGCCTCTTTTCCCTTGGTCCTGCTGGCGAATCAACAGAATTTCTTAACTCTCCTCTCCTAAAAAGGCACACTTTTGCTACTATAGACATCAGGGGGATGTGAGCAGAACTAAAACAATAGCTAGTGTGATATAGTAACAAAAAATCTGGTCATTAGAAAAAAATTGCATATAAGCCAAAAACAGTACACATTAGAGCATATGAAGTATGGCAGTTACAAGCTGTTGTGTGATAACGTTCTCTTGCCAAACAATGGAAACATAACAAGGACATCTCTCATCAAACATCAAAATGCATCTCTCATCAACATAACAGGACAGAAAAACCACCAACAAGGCCTTTAACTACAGTAGTCAACACCTAGGGACAGACTGTGGAACCTTGCTATTTTTTAACCTCCCCTCTAAAGTCCAGGCACAAAAACGTTCATTTAAATATATTCCCCAATAGCCAGAAAGGATGTAAATCCACGTTTTGTGCACCAAGTAAAGAATACCTGTCTCTTGCATTCAGACAATACTTACCTATCCTGGAGTTCAGCTTTATAGCTGAACTCTAGACAGAAAATAAAAGGCAAAATTAATGAAGATATACAATTGTTAAATGCAACCAGTGTAAGTACCATAATGTGACTTGGTATCAGCCTATCACACTCCCTGTATAAAATAAAAACGAAGCTATCCCTGCACTGCCCCAGCAAGTCTCTAATATTCAATTGCAGGGCAGCTACCACCCTTGTTGAATCACCAACATCAAATAATGATATAAACATGAAGCACTACATCCTCTAACGTGTGACCCTTACATAGTTAAATAGTTAATCTTACTGAAAAAAACACAAGTCCATCCAGTTCAACCTACAAAGGAAAAAGAATAGAAAACCTCCATATAACACTATCCAATACCCACAGTTGATCACAGGAAGGAAATAAAAAAAAAAACCACAAAAGCATGATCCAAAATGCTTCAGCGGGGGAAAAAAATCCTTCCTGATCCCCCAAGCGGATATTCCCTATATCAAGTTTACCTATAAATGTTAAATGTCATTACCCAGTTACAGTATATTATGTAGGTTTAGGAAAGAATCCAGGCCTTTCTACTACTGAGTTGACCAAAACCAGTCTATTCCACATTTTCACAGATCTTACTGTAAAGAATCATTTCCGTATTTGGAGAATAAATCTCTTTTCCTCCAGTTGTAAAGAGTGCCCCCTTGTCCTTTGTGATGACCTTAAAGTGAATAACTAAACACCAAGTTCACTATATGGACCACTTATATATTTGTACATGTTAATCATACCCCCCTTAATCTCCTCTTCTCAAGAGAGAATAAATTCAGTTCATCTAATCTTTCCCCGTAGCTGAGCTCCTCCATGTCTCTTATTAGTTTGGTTGCCCTTCTCTGCACTTTCTCCAGTTCCCCAAAATCCTTTTTGAAAACTGGTGCCCAAAACTGAACTGCATATTCCAGATGAGGTCTTTCTAATGATTTGTACAGGGGGGCAAAATGATATCTCTCTCTCTGGAGACCATACCTCTCTTAATACAAGAAAGGTTTTGCTCACTTTGGAAACTGCAGCTTGGCACTTCATGCTGTTATTAAAGCAGTTATATACCCTAATTTTTGATTTTTACCTACAGGTAAGCCTATAATAAGGCTTACCTGTAGGTAAAATGAATATCTCCTAGACCTGCATGTTTAAGAGATAGTCGCCCTTTATGCAGCCGCTGACGTCATGGCATGACGTATGGATTTTGGTGGGGACCCCACACAGTTTTTTTTTCTTAATTTTGGCATGGAGTTCCCCTTAAAATTAAAATATTGATTGGGGGGAACCCCCCATGTCGTTTTTTTAACATTTTTCTATTGCCAGCAATGGTATTGTATTGCCAGCACTTTAAATGTCATTTATTTTCTTTATAAATCAGGATATAAAGTGCAGCGCTTAAAATTAAATTATACGTGTCCACTTCTTATGTTAGAAATAACACATATAAACAGTGTCCAGAGTGCTAAAAATCAAAAGTATGAAAAAATTGTATACAATATATGAATGAAAGTGTCCAGTGCATATAAACCATATACAGTGCTACTCATAAAAAGTGTCCACTGTCCATATAACAAGCAATAGAATGCCCGGGTGAGAATATACCCTCATTTGTTACAATTATTTTGTCTAATTATTGTGCTAGCAGCAGTAACTTATATATCCATTCAGTAAGCGTGGTATTCCTACATTTTTTATTTTTCTTTATAAATGTCAGTTTTGCTGCAGCAGGTTCCATGCACAGTAGAGATGCGCCACTTTACAGGCAGACTAAAGGTACCCCCAGGCTCTATTTTTAACCACTTCCCTCCTGGCCTATAGACAAATGACAGCCGGCCGGTGGTTCAGTTATCCTGACTGGACTTCCATTGACGTCTTTCAGGATAACCCGGGGGCGTGTATCGTGGCGATCAGTGGTGCGGTGTGCCAGTCTGACCCACTGCATTACTCGGTAAATAACTTCCATTGGTAGCTCTTTACCACGTGATCAGCCATGATCAATCACTGCTGATCACAGTGTAAACAGGAAGAGCCGTTTATCGGCTTTTCCTCTATTGCTGTCTGCAGACGTGAGTAGAGGAGAGCCGTTCTGTGGCTCTCCTGACAGGGGGGACTGTGCTGATTGTTTATCAGCGCAGCCCCCCTCCAGGATCACCAGGGAGTCCACCCAAGACCACCAGGGAGACAAGGGAGCCCAACCTGACCACCAGGGAGCCTATCCTAGACCACCAGGTAAGTGGCACAGTGCCCAACATGGATGGCACTCAGTGCCAATTTCAGATGCCAACCAGGACCATCAGGGAATGATAATTTACAGTGCAATCTGTCATTGCTACCCACCAGTGCCACCTATCAGTGCCCATCAGTGCCCAGTGCCACCTATCAGTGCCCATCAGTGCTGCCTATGAATGCCCATCAGTGCCGCTTATCAGTGCCCATCAGTGCTACATATCAGTGCCTCATCATCAGTGCCTGTCAGTGCCACCTCATCATTGTCAATCAGTACTGCCTCATCAGTGCCCGTCAGTGTAGCCTCATCAGTGCCCATCAGTAATACAAAGTTTTGTGACAGAAACAGAGAAAAACTTTTTTATTTCAAAATTTTTGGTCTTTTTTTATTTGTAGCACAAAAAAAAAATAAATAAAATGATAAAAATTTTGTTTTGGTACAGCATCACTTGACCACGCAATTGTCATTCAAAATGAGACAGTGCTGAAGGCTGAAAATTGGTCTGGGCAGGAAGGGGGGTAAGATCCTGGTATTGAAGTGGTTAAAGGATTTTTTCACTTTTTATTGTTTCACTTTAGGCATCATTAAAATCACTGTTCCTGTAAAAACGATCTTTTAAAAAATTTTTTTTTGCATTGAAACATGTCCCCAGGGCAGTATGTGGTCCCCAATACCCATTTTATGGCCAATAACTTGAATATAAGCCTTCAAAATGGACTCTTTTCATTTTTTAAGCTTGTGTCCCATGGACTTTAATAAGGTTCTGAGTTTGGGTCCAAACTTTTGTGATGTTCAAGAGTTCTGGTGCGAACCGAACTGGAGGGTGTTCACCATAGGCGTGTGCACTGGGTGTGCCAGGTATGCCCTTGTGGCATAGATACTCCCTGTTTGGACCCCTGATATTTCACCAAAGCCCCCTAACGAGGATCCTAAAAAAAATATTAAAAAATAATAAAAACAATAACAATAAAAACTACTGACACCATCCACTGCCCTACAGACACCAATCTCTGCCCTACTGACACTGTCCACTGCCCTATTGACACTGTCAGTATATATAGGTATATGTGTTTGAACTTTGGGGTGTACACCCTGGTTCTCAACTCCAGTCCTCGGGACCCCCCAACAGGCCAGGTTTGCAGGATAACTGAAATGCATCACAGGTGATATAATTTGCTGCTCAGTGATTGCAGTATTCTAGTCTGCATCTCCCCAAGGTAATACTTAAAATCTGGCCTGTTGGTGGGTCCCGAGGACCGGAGTTGAGAACCACTGCCCTAATGCAATAGGCTGCACACACCTATCATGTTCAGCCCAACTCTAATGAGAAGTAGGCAGGCTAATTATTTTCTTTGGATTCAAAGAATAGAGCCGGAAACTCCAAGTGTCCTTGTTGCTTCTTTATTAATGCAAGAAAAAGTGAGTAAAAATATACAGGAGCTAGCTCCTATGTATTTTTACTCACCTTTTCATGCATTAATAAAGAAGCAACAAGGACATTAGGAGTTGCCGGCTCTATTCTTTAACCAGGACTGGAAGGATTTCCCATGTAGGACCAGAGCACTTTTTGCGATTCGGCACTGCGTTGCTTTAACTGACAATTGCGCGGTCGTGCAACGTTGTACCCAAACAAAAGTTCCATCCTTTTTTTTCCACACAAATAGAGCTTCCTTTTGGTGGTATTTGATCACCTCTGCGTCATTTCTGATCACCGCTATAAACAAAAAAAGAGCGACAGTTTTGCAAAAAAAAACACCAATATTTCTTACTTTTTGCTAAAATACATATTCAAAAAAAAAAATAAAAAAAAATTGTATTCACCAGTTTTCGCCGATTTATGTTCTTCCTCATTTTTGGTAGAAAAAAAAAATCGCAATCAGCGTTTATTGATTGGTTTGTGTAAAAGTTACCATGTTTACAAACCATGAGAATTAATTTCTGGCATTTTTACATTTTTTTTTACAAGTAATGGTGGCGATCTGCGATTTTTATGGAGACTGTGATGTTGGGGCGGACATGTCGGACATTTTTGACAGTTTTTTGGGACCAATATTTATACAGTGATCAAAAATTCAAATATCAACTGATTACTGTGTAGATGTCATTGGCAGGGAAGGGGTTAACCTGCAGGGGCAGTGAAGGGGTTAACTGTGTTCACTGGGTGTGTTCTAACAGTATGGGGGCTGGGCTGCCAGGAGCACCAGAGATCTAACTGATCCCGAGTACAAGCCGCCTGTCAGAACGGGGAATCACCGTGTTTACATTGGCGGTTCCCCATTCTAGCTCTGCCACAAGCCATTGCGGATCGCCGGCGGACATCGAGTCCACCCGACCCACGGCCCCGCTCAGGGAGCATGCGGTGGGCACGGGCTCGCCCCCTAGCCGTCGTGCACGTGAGTGACGATTATAAGCAGCGATTCCCAGGACAGAGCCACGCTGTCGCCCCTTATAGTCATTACGTGGTCGGCAAGCGGTTAAATCCTTATTTGTATTGATGTGAGAGAGAGCATCAGAGCCGGAGCACCCGCTGTGGATTTTGTTACAAGCCTGCAAAGGTTTTACACTGATTCTGAGTAGTGTTGAGCGAACCCGGACTGTAACGTTCGGGTCCGTACCGAACTTTTGGGTGTCCGTGGCACGGACCCGGACCCGGACATTTCAAAAATCGTTCGGGTTCGGTCCGGGGTTCTGCTATTTTACTCCACGTGTTGAGAAGCTGCAGGGCAGCCAATCAACAAGCGTTTCACTGGTTTGCCCTTAGAAGCCATCACAGCCATGCCTACTAATGGCATGGCTGTGATTGGCCGGTGCATCATGTGACCCAGCCTCTTTATAAGCTGGAGTCACAGTGCTGCAGTCACATGCTCCTTGGGTTAGTATAGGGAAAGGTAGCTGACGGCGTGAGGGACAGATTTTAGCCATTTTAAGACCTGATCCTGCATCCTGAGATAGATTACTTTACTACTGCTGTCTGTGCTGTTGCTCTGAGGA
>BLSH010207037.1:453463-484259 GCA_018402905.1 Glandirana rugosa
CACATTTCACATGATTATGCAATAGGATAAATATAATTTAAATAACAATCATATACGTACAGATTTCCCTGATCCCCCCCACCGGTCCCAGGGATGGGCATACGTGGTGGCAAATATTAGTCCATAGTCCTGGCCCATATGCAATAGTCCCCCCGCCAGTAAGGTCCCCTTGTGGACACAGTTTGTCTTTCTTACAGTCCTTATATTTATTATGTTCAACCTTACCTTCTATTTTTGTACATTACTATGTTCTCCTGCTCCCTGTGTCCGCACATGACGGTGCCTGACTGTTGGGGTGCTTGACTGCCCGGTCTTTGACTGGTCCGGGGGCTGCGACACAAACCGGGGTTTTCCGCCCCCTTCCCTCCTCCAGGTATGTGGGGGGCTCTCTACACCTACACAGGTATTTGCATTCATACGGACATCTTCACTCCTCTCCACCTCCTCCCCAATGGGTTGGTAGGCTTCTCTGCTCACTTACCTTTTCCCATTCTCACTGTTCATTCATCTCCCTCTTCCTTGTTCTATACTTTATCTCGTCCTTCTCATCTCTCCAATTCCTCTTCATGTTCACCAAGACTCTCACCTAACTTCCTGTACACAGTTACTGACTTTACACACACCCCACCAATATTGTTTACTTATATCACTTTTCATTTACTCACCCAATCACAGGCACGCACTGCTGGAGGTGCCCATTCTCCATACCGGACGTTGTCCTGGTTGGGACCGTTGTTATACCTCCTGCCTCAGCTCCTAGACCCAGCATTCCTGGGCGCCCCCTGCGCCCCTGCAGTGCACTGCCTCTGCGTGGACATGGTAGGTTAGAGCCATTTGTTTCCATCCCTGGGATGGTGGGGTTCTCACTGTGTGTTTGACTCCCATGACATCCAATAGTAATTACGTTTCATCTATTTCAGATGAATTATATGCTTGCTCCTGATGAGTGATGAAAATATCACGAAATGCGTAGAGCTACTAATCAAGTACAATAATTTACCTCAGTATCAGTTTCCACCAATATATCGGGGTATCCCCCATTGGGGGCACTGTGAGGCCATGGACCACACAGACCACTATCTGTGGAACAATACTGTTTGTATATATATATATCCAATTAATGGATTGGGGAAATATGTACATATATGAATGTTATTCGTATTATATTTATACTATTGCATAATCATGTTGTGGTTTTTCCCATTTTTGATTACTTGTATCTATATTATTGTGTATTTGTGATCTCTCCCTAATAAAAACTTTTTTATATTGATCCATCATGTACTTATTCCCCACCACGTGTGTCATATAAAGTCCCAACCCATTTATATACTTTACCAAGTACCAGGGATGAAGGCGCATGACCCTACCATGTCATGGCCTCATTAAAGTTGCAATTTTCCCCACAACCCCCCAATCTCTCATAGTCCAAGATGCCAAAGCCCTGCAATGATTTGAATCCAAGAAAGACAGAGCTGGACTCCACAGCCTGGTAAGTGTCTATTTCTTAAAAGTCAACAGCTACAGTATTTGTAGATGTTGACTTGTTTTTTTTTTGTTTTAAAAAAAGGGAATAAAGTTCCTTACAGGTTCCCTTTGAAAAGTTTTTTTCATAAAGAAAAATACCTGGGTGAGGAGGCTCTGGTGAAAGCAGTTATTCATCTGCTTCATGTGCTACATAGTAATTCTGGGGCTATGACACTAATTCTATTTGGGCAATCACTGCCCAAGATTTAGCATATGACCTGCGAATCCGGAAATTACTACTTTAATCAGAAGACATAATACTACTACTACTAATAATATTATATAGGATTTATATAGTATGCACAGCACTTTACAATATACAGAAGATAGAGTTTGATGCAGGAGGGTTGGAAGGGCCCTGCTTGTATGGGATTATAATCTAATATCAGAGTTACTTTAAATGGATTAGTCATGGATTAGGAGTAATAACTGCTATACTTCCATGCAAAAGTGTAAACGTGAACATAGACATGTAACGTCAATGGATTTGATCAGAGATTATTGATCTCAGTTGGAAACAGTAATGTTATTTCAAGATTGTATGGGGTAGAAACACAACATGCAGCATTTATGTCCAGGCAGCACTTGAAATAAATTGTTGAAAACTATAGACTGCACAGTTCCCTTGAGGATCAATCATCCATTAAGTCTGTTCTCCATATGTTGGAATACAGCTAAATGGAGATTCAGTATTTGCCTAAAAAAGATAATGCATGTATTTTCATGGTGTCAATCACACTGCGTACAAATTAACATTCAGAGGGTGACTTACCTAAAGTATACGTGAACCCTTATCTAACCTATTCAGTTTAACATAGAAATACCAAGGCAAAAAAATAAATAAATAAATATATATATATATATATATATATATATATATATATATATATATATATAGTGGGAGATTAGCTCGTGGTGATCACTTTTCAGAGGAAAATATTCAGCATGGAGGTCAGTTTCTATAAGCTGTGGAGGCTTGCCAGGTTTATTATCATAGGTTTTCAAGATCAAAACATAACAAAACAGAAAACAAACCCTTGCCATCCTGCTCTAACCTAAACAATCAGGTTCCTCTCTATACAGTGTGGGGCTGTCCCCTACACCCACAAAACATAAGCACAGTGCAAAGCTTGATCTTTGAGTCCAAATTATCACACAAATCTCACTCAGCTTTCTCCCTCTGAGATCCAGGATAGAGTTCTCCTCTGCTTTCTTCCTGGTTATTAAATGCAGGTGGAGAGGGGTTTGAGTGAACCAGCTCTGCCACGGTGGCTGGCAAACCCGGGTTGGACTCTCGCTAGTCGCCTCAAAGTGATCGCATGCGAGGCATCGCATTAAGGCGCCTTGCATAACGTTACAATATATATTCTGTATACAGTGGAACTTTGGTTCACGAGCAACGAGATGAGCATTTTTAAAAAAAAAATCCTGACTCGGTTTGCGAGCGCTGTCTCGGAGAACGAGCAGGATTAAGCCTCTGTGCATGCAATACCGCATGTGGCCAGAGGTGCGGGGTGCTGGTGAGCCTCGGAGACCCTTGGAAGTAATCGGAAATACCAAAAGTGTAAATAGTTCCCGAGCATTTCCAAATGTTTCCGGCATCTCCGAGGCTCACCAGCGCCACCACACCTCCGGCCACATACGGTATGGCATACACCAGATGCCCCCGGACCTCTGGCCACATACAGTACTACATTCCACAGTGCTGTGGAACGAATTATCTGAGTTTCCATTGTTTCCTATGGGGAAACATACTTTGATATACAAGGGATTTGGATTACAAGCATTCTCCTGGAATGGATTATGCTCCTAATCCAAGGTTCCACTGTGTGTGTATATATATATATATATATATATATATATATATTAGAACATTTTTTTGTAAGTGATCACATAACCCCTGTTCTCTGCTGTATAAGAGGTTTAAGGAGCTGGGGGTGGAGACTTCATGGGGGTCTGTCAGCAGGAGGCAGAGAAACAGCATTACACAGTAAAGAGCTGTGTGGAAGGGGCATGTCAGCACAAGTCTTGGCCATTGGAAGACTTGCAGGCTGTGCCACCAGGCAGTTTGAGGTCAACCTTCCTGAGGACTGGTGACCAAAACTAGACAGCATACTCAAGATGTGTCCGCACCAGGGAAAATTGCCTTAGTGCATTAAGTGTTATTCAAAATGAATGGCACGTGGCACCACATACATCAATGCATATAATGTGCGTTCCCGCAAAGCATAAAAGTACATCCACCCCAGTGGCCACTATACAAAGGATCTTTACGGGCAATGATCCATACAGTCTCAGCCCTTTGTATTCTGCTACCACTTGTTTATGGGATCCTATACTATTAATAAGCCGGTCTTCCTAGTGGTTGAGCATTTACATTTACATTTTACTCGGGAAAGGTATGTAGCAGTTGCATATACTGTGCTTGATGTTGTTTCGCTTACCCTCTTGTATTTTGTCGAAATTGTTATGCCATAGATCATTTGGCTCTGTATTTTATACCTATTTTGTTTTGTTTCCCTCCAAGCACAAATTGCCTCCCCCTCTACCATATCACCTCTTCTAGCACAAACCCCCCAAATCCCCCCTCCTGGCACACATCATCCTCCCCCACCCCCCCCCCCCTCAACACAAATCCCCCCAAATCACCATTCCTAGCACACACCCCTAATTTACCCTCCTAGAACAATTCTTATCCTGTGCCACCCTCCAAATTCCTGCACCCAACACAAATCCCCCTAATCTCCTTGCGGTGCCTCCCCCCCACCTCACAAGATGCCACAGCACCCAGGGCAGCCAACCCTTCTGCCCACCCCTTGTCCTGGCCCTGGTTCCAAGTACAAGTTGCAAGTCTGCGGGTACATAAAACTGCTGTGATATGCAAATAGTAGCATCTGTAATTTTCATGCATCTTGATATTGGTTAGTGAGGCTAACCAACACTGTTATAAGCCAACAGTAAGGCACAGGAGGTGGTAAAGTTAACATTTTCATATCAGAGCTCCCTAGTAAAAGTAATCCCAAGGTGCTGTGTGGGATATCACAGCCAATGCACGGGCACTGCTGAGTATTGATATCATGCGCTTGGAAGCTTGTTGTATGCATACTTTACTTTCATGGAGGAATATATTACATGCCTTTTATCATAGACAGGAAGAGAACAACAAACAAGTACACACTTAGATACAGAAGGTACATTATGTTATTACTTTGTACCATAGAATACACAGTATCATACTGCAGTGTCACCTGCTGGTATAGACAAGTATAATGCATATAGTATATGTAGTCAATTTATAAGCAACTTTGCTGTTGTACTTCTCCAACACCCCTTATCAACAGCATGTGCTTTGTCAAATTATATTCAGCTTCTTCCGGATAGAACTATGACATTCCCTCGACAAAGGCTTGGTGAGTGCATCAGCAGTCATCTCCTCTGATAGGCAGTATTGACTGGATGTCAATAACACCTTGCTCTTCATTGTCCCCCAGTAGGTGAAACTTGACGTCAATGTGTTTGGTCCTAGGATTGACCCTTTCTGAGTGTGTAAGCTTTATATATCCCTGGTTGTCTTCAAAAATGGGAATTGGTTTTGACATGTCTATCCCAATGTCCACAAAAAGTTCCATATCACTTCTTGACATGCGAATGCTGCTGCAATGTACTCTGCTTCAGTTGAAGATAGAGCGACAGTTACTTGCGTTCGACTAGACCAACTTAAGGTTCCTTCCCATAGTGGAAAATCAATCCACTTGTGGATTTGCGGTCTGCGCAGTCCCCGGCCCAATCAGCATCTACATATCCGATCAGTTTTGGATCTGATGTTGCCGGTAACCGTAACTTCATCTGAATTGTTCCTTTGAGGTACTGCATCACTCTTTTTATTGTGTTCCAGTCACGCTGACAGTGCTGTGGCTATGTCTGGTCTTGTCACAGTGGCAACATAGAGCAGCTTACCGATTGCTCTGCGACACGTGTCATTGTTGGGTAGCAAGTTTTCTGCTTCATTGCTCTTTTGATAGCCTGGTTCCATAGTATCCATAGTTTTCATTTCCTTTGCATCTTGCATATGGAATTGTTCCAAGATTTCAGAGATTTTCTGAGATTGGTTGAGACGATAACTTCCATCTCCTTCTCTCTCTATTTGGATTCCTAGATAGTAGCTAATGTTCTTCGATTTCAAAATTTTCTTTCAGCTAGTGAACTATCTGATTGTAATCCTCTTCTAGTTCAAAACAAGTTATAATGTCATCAACATAGATAAGGATGTATATCCATCTGTCTCATTTGATTCCTGGAGTAGAGACAGGGGTCTGCTTTACTTCTTGAGAATCCCTCTCTAGTAAGCACTTCATTCACTTTCTCATTCCACATCCGAAGTTTACACACAAGGTTGTCCCCTTGCTCAAACCCTGGTGGTTGCTCCATGTAGAGATCTTCCTTAATGTCTCTTTATAGGAAAGCAGTTTTAACCTTGCATTCCCTTCCCAGCTGCAACACTAAGAAGCGCTCTGATGGTGGAGTGTTTTACGACTGGAGCAAATGTTTCATCTTAATCTTCACCGAATTTCTGGGAGTAACTCTTGGCAACTACTCTGTATCCAGTAGTAGTATCCAGGTTTTAGTTTCTTGAAGTGACTTTAATTCTTCTTCAGCTGCCTTTCTCCATTTGTTGGCTTCATGTTTTGGCAGTTTTTCTATGTCTTCCCAGGATGTTGGTTCAAGTATGCTGTGTGTTTTGACAGTGTATGACAGCTTGCGGGGAGGTATCCCCTTTGTAGTCCAAGTGGATCTTCTGACTTCAGACAGTTCAGCAGAATCTGGTGGGGAACTTGGTTTAGGCATTGTGAGTTCCAATTCTTGTTCTGACTCCTGCACAGGTTCGCTTTGATCAACCTTTTCTTCTGGTTTTCTTGGCATATTTACTTCACAGCTTCCAGGGATCAGTGTTTGCGGTGATGGGCTTTCATCAAAATAAACATTACGGCTTATTGTCAGTTTGTCAGTCTTTGGGTGTAGGGCTCTGTAACCCTTAGTTTGCTCACTGTAACCTAATAGAATGCCCTCTATGGCTCTGTTCTCCAGCTTAGATCTCTTCTCACTTGGGCTATAGGCATATGCTTTACATCCAAACACATGTGCTAGGCTTTGATCCATGCCACATTTTGAATGGAGTATTTTTAATGGCTCTTGAGGGTAATCTGTTCTGTAAGTAGACTGCAGTCATGACTGCATCTCCCCAGTACTTGTGAGGTAGGTTGGCATCCGACAACATGCACCTGGCCATTTCTATAATGAATGTATGTATGTATGTATAATGGATCTTTAATGCAAATATTAGCACAACTTCCAGGTTGAAGCACTGACCCGCCTACACCCATCCAATTTTCCTTCCTATTGGTAAGCAAATGTGATGGGTGGCTAAACCTCAAAAGCAGCAATTTAATAACACAGCATCTGTGGTTGTAGGGAACTTTTTTTTTAACAGATAACTGTTGTAGGGAACTTTAGTGATGTCCAAGTAATTTAAGAATTAACCTAGAATTATTACATTGTGACATGGGACTACCTAACATGACTATAGATATTAGACTGTATACTGTAGCTCCACACTGTCCTGTATTTGAAAGGAATTCTCCCTCCTTTGGAACTAAATCGATTTTCTCTTATTTTTTCTCAGTTGCCTCTTTTTTGACCTGATGTATAGATCTCCATAAAATGTATATATAGCTATGAAAAATGTTATGATACATCTTTCATCAACTCTGCACCTCATAGGACCTCCTATTCTCCAGCTCCCTTATCACCTTCTCCCATGCTCACCTTCAGGACTTCTCCAGAAACTCTCCCATCCTCTGGAACTCTCTATCCCAATCTCTCTGGCTATCTCCTACTACTGTTAGCCTTTAGGTGATCCTTGAAAACTCACCTCTTCAATGAAGCCTATCCTGCCTCGACCTAATAGCAGGGCCCTCCTAATCTAAGGAGAATTTCAAAATGCAATCTGGGGACACCCTACTAACTCATTTTAAAATGCCTTGTAAAAATGTTTCTATTAGTTGAACTAAATGGACTTATGTCCTTTTTTATGCAAATTATGTAACTCTGTAATTGGTCACAGACATTTGGAGCAAGAGGCAGACAGTGACGGTGTAAAGCTAAAATGCCTTGGACATTATGAGTAGAGAAATGATGCGGCACACGTGGCATGCCATGATGAACTGTGGGTGTGGCTAATTTGAAGTAATGGTAGGAGGGTCTTAAAAGGGTACTGATAAATAAAACCTGAGCTTATTCTGCTAAGGGTCAAGGGTGCAAAAAACACAACCTGCAGTGGTTAGGAGTACATATAGCACAGAGCACAAGGGTCAGGAGTGTGTAATGCAGAGCACAGAGGTCAGGAGTGCATAGTGCAGGGATCTGTAGTATGTAATGCACAGAGTGCAGGGGTCAGGATTATGTAACGCATAGAATGTAGGGGTCAGGTGTATGTAGCACATAGAGTTCAGGGCTCAGAGTGCATAACACATAAAGTGCGGGGGTCAGAAGTGTATAGAGCAATGTACAGGCCATTGTAGAACAAAAACTACCCTCTACTCCCAGTATAGATCCCTACCAGCATGGATCCCCCTAGTAGAGCTCCCCCCCAAAATCATCCCTAGTATAGACTGCCCCCAAATATCCCTCAGGACAAACCTCCCCCCTCCACACATCTCTCCCCCAGTACATTCTTCTACCCAAAGTAAAGACCATTCCACCCCAGTAGAGAGCTGGCCATACACTAGCCAAAAAATAGTTTGAAAATCTGTTATTTGGTCCATTAGTTTGTTTTTTATCTGGTTATTGGGCACAAATCGAAAATCGATTTAAACTTTTCAGAGCCGAAAAATAAAAGAAACAGGTTGGAAAATTCTGCCGAGCGAACAATAGATTGAAAGGTTAATGTGTTTCTTGCCCAAACTGTTCGCACTAGGCATATCTGACAAAACGAATGAAAAACGGGTTCATTTATGTCCACTGAACAATTTATCGATCAAAATTCGGTCATTACATGATGGCAAAATCGTTTGCTCTCACACCTGATTTATTCAAAAAGTTTGAATGTTTTTTTGCACAGTGTATGGCCAACATAACCCCCAATACAGACCACAGAACCCCAGTACAGACTTCTGCAATGAGTACAAAGCTTTCCTTCCCAGTGCAGATCTCATGCCCTCTTCATTTATCTGACCACCCCTTCAACACAGACCTTTCCTTTCCAGTACAGGCCTCTCCCCCACCCAGTACAAGCCACAGTACAGATCCCCCCAGTTCGGGCCTTTCCTTCCTAGTACAGACCTCTCCTCCTAGTGCAGACTGCATACGCCCAGTACACACCTTTCTTTCCTAGTACAGACCTCTCCCCCCCAGTACGGACCTCTATAGAATCTACTTACCAGACCTCAGATACAGCAGCAGGGCACAGGGAGGGAGAAGTTCTCAGCGCTGCACATCAGAGCCAAGGAACTTAGAGGGAGATCTGTACAGCCAACTTTTCAGAAAACTGTAGTGCATACTGTTGTATGCCATGTGTTGCTTAGAAAAACTAGTACAAAGAAACTGTAATAGTGCATGTACTGCAATCTTTTCATTGCATATCAATTCTTTATGGTGCCCATAACTAGGAACGTGCCAGGGGGTGTGCCATTTTCCTACATACTTTGTGTTGAGAGGTGTCCTTCTTTCTCATCTCAGAAACTTTGGAGATATTTGTTACATGCTGGTCAGATGTGGAACTGTGACAGAAACATGCGACCTCAGATTGCTGGAATGTGGGTGTATATGCCTATGGAGGCAAGAGGTTGGAGTGTGGCCAGGCATCTCTTGATGCTAGCTTATGACAGGGAAAAGCAACAGCAATTAGCCACAATGATCCAATAAAGCTAATTGTTTATTGCCTGTTGGTTTTGGTCTATAGGTGCAAGATGAAGCACGGTGCATAGGTGGCCACAGACATGAAGATTCTGAATCCCCAGTCTAGTTTTTGTAGCCCTATGTAGTCTAATAAATTGATAATGCAGGTACAAAGAGATTTTTCCTGTATTTCCAAACAATTACATTTTGAAAGCAAATGAGAGTTTTTTTTATGTCTTCCTCATGTGAAATGTGCTGGAGAAGACTTAAAAGAGGCCCTCACATCTACAAAAGAGAATCTCTTTAAGTTATTCGGGGAACAGATATTCCACATTCTGATTGCAAATCACAAATGTAACAATTTCCAGTGACAACCTATTTGTATTCCGTTCTGGCATCAACAATAAAAAATAAAATGTAATTGAAGCTTGCCATAAATTACAGCTTTGCAGCTGCACGGTGTGAGAAGCCAGTTAATTAGGCTTCTTATGACTGACACAGATCATTATGTAGAGAGGATTTAAAAGTAGAATTTCCCCTTAACATTAAAGGGAAAGAATCTTTTTAATTCACCTAAAATACCCATGGGTAAAAGGACATCAAACCTGTCGCTTTAAAGAGAAAATTATTTTATCAGAAAAGTGTTTTGTGTAATAACTGGTAAAAAAAATAGTACTATGTAGTAACCCAGAGAAACCAGTCATAAAATAATTTTGTAAATATTTGATACAGATGTATCAAGAGAAGGAGGGATATGGGCTTTTAACAGTGTTTCATATTAATTTTTCAAAACATATTTAAAAAGGTATCAAAACTTTATTGAAAACATTAAAAACAACTTATCATCAATATATATCCATACGGAAGCTGGAATATTGCAGCATATTCAAATTCTCTACACGTTTCGCCAAACGGCTTCATCGGTAGACTTTTTTTGATGAATACTGCATGAAAGTCAGTGTAAATTGAAAAATAATATATTTTAACAAAAATATCAATACATTTTAGACAATAATGAGACAGTGCAATGGTACATCTTAAAGTCAATATATCCCACATGTGCATAGGGCCCACATATCGTCCCGCATTGTCCTTTAGTAACCATTTAACAAATACACTTATTATAAGACTATCAATGAGATGATATCTACCTGAGAATCAAAAAAATGCTGTTCCTCGTTTTGAAGGACTTAGCTGAGGGTTCCCCAACTGTAAAGATTCCCAAGGGGTCTTTTCAACATAAACTATGCCTCTGGACGTATTGTCCAGATAACTGATGAAAATCCTGAATGAAAATAAATGGAACAAACATTTAGCCAGGGCCCCATCTATTACATACTGTCATAAGGAAACTCCATATTATCCCTCTTACCTGAAAAAATCTGTATTGTACACGCTGCCTTTATCTCCCTGTACAGGCCGCAGCTCCCATCAATGGATTGGCATGTATTTTTGCTCACCTCCACCGCCCCAGCAACCAATTGCGCCGATAGTGGCGCAGAAGCCCAAGAAAGATGAACGCGCGTGTGCGAGCCACGCCAGATCTGAAGTCAGACGCGTGATGACTTATTACGCCAAGCACATCGAACACACACACAGCGCCATGTTGGAAATTCTGCCCATAGGAGGGAGAGGCTTTGGGCAGAAGAACCGCCCATCCCCTTCTATCCCCACTTTGTGCGATCCCAGCGGGGATATCTCACTAGGGGCAATGCAAGCGCGCCATCAATGGCACCAAGGAAAAAGGAAGAACCCAGACAAGCATCTAGGTGCCCAACCCCGAATGTCGCATCTAAACGAACGGAATGTAACAAATTTATAATAATAAAAACTTTTTATTATTATTTATTATTATTAATTTGTTATGATCCATTCGTTCAGATGCGGCATTCATTATTTCAGATAATTTATAAATTTGTATTCGTTATGTTCACTAACAGCCACATTTGAAAGGAAATTCCAATACCTATAATATGTTAGTAATAGTTATTGTTAGTTAGTTATTATTTAGAATTTTCGGGTTTTCGAATTTCCAGATTTTCCTACTTATTTTTTCCATTTTTGTTCTTTTGAATTTTCGGATTTTCATTCTTATTTTTGGATTCTCGAATTTACGAGTTAATGAATTTTCGAATTTATTTCAAATAACGAATTTCGATCATAACGAATGACCTGAAAATGGAAAAACAAAAACAAATGAAACAAAAAAGAAAATAAACAAATTTTTCAGCAGTGCACGTCTAGAGACAAAACATAGGATATCGCAATTTATGATCCACAGCAAATTTGAGGCCACGTTGCTTGACCCCATCCCTAAACTTTTGAAAATCTGGGGACCATGGGTGGACAACTTTTTACCGTGCAACTTTAACCAGCCATTTCTGGAACCTTGATTAAGACCTGCACAGATACCCACTGGTACTCTTAGCTGACAACTGGTTTGCTGCTACAACCACCGGACCCCCTGTTTTTACCTGTCCTCTCCTACATTTCTTCTGCTCTTTTACCTTACTGACCAATCACTTGAACTGTGTAAACCTGATAGGCTGCTTTCCACGTCTGGTACTATAGAGCTCTTAAGTGCGATTGTCTTTGCGAGTTGGGGTCATCCACATACAGTGGAGAAAGTAATTATTTGATCCCCTGCAGATTTTGTAAGTTTGCCCACTTACAAAAAAATGAAGGGTCTATATTTTTTATCATAGGTGTATTTTAAATGATAGAGACAGAATATCAACCAAAAATCCAGCAAAAACACATGATACAAATGTTATAAATTGAGTTGCAGGTCAGTCAGTAAAATAAGTATTTGATCCCCTACCAACCAACAATAATTCTGGCTCCCACAGACTGGCTACAGTATGTGTTCATGTGGTACACAGATTGGTCCTGTCGATTTAAGAATGTGATCCTAACAACTTGTTACATATATAAAAGACACCTGTCCACAGAATCTCTTTCTTCCATTCAAACCTCACCATTATGGGCAAAACCAAAGAGCTGTCAATGGATGTCATGGATGTCAGGGACAAGATTATAGACCTCCACAAGGCTGGAATGGGCTACAAGACCATCAGATAGAAGCTTGGTGAGAAGAGGACATTGAGAAGAGGAGTTGGAGCGATTATTTGCAAATTGAAGAAATACAAAATAACCATCAATCACCCTGGAGCACCATGCAAGATTTGGCCTCATAGGGTAAGGATGATCATGAGAAGAGTGAAGGATCAGCCCAGAACTACACGGGAGGAACTTGTGTATGATCTCAAGCAGTTGGAACCACAGTCACCAAACAAACCATTGGTACCACAATACGTTGCAATGGATTGAAATCCTGTATCACCCACAAGGTCCCCCTCCTCAAGAAGATGTACAGGCCTGTCTGAAGTCTGTCAATGAACATCTAAATGATTCAGAGAAGGAGCGGGAGAAAGTGCTGTGGTCAAATAAGACCAAAATCAAGCTCTTTGGCATTAACTCAACTTCCCATGTTTGGAGGAAGAAAAATGCTAACTATGACCCTAAGAACACCATCCCTACAGTCAAGCACGGAGATGGAAAAATTATGCTTTAGGGCTGTTTCTCTGCTAAAGGTACTTTGCCGCATTGAGGGGCCAATGGATGGGGCCATGTATTGTAAAATCTTGAATAAGAACCTTCTTCCCTCAGCCACAGCACTGAAGATGAGTCATGGATGGGTCTTCTATAATGATAATGATGACCCAAAACATACCGCCAAGGCAACAAAGGAGTGGCACAAGAAGAAGCATATTAAGGTCATGGATTGGCCTAGCCAGTCTCCAGACCTTAATCCTATAGAAAATTTATGGAGGGAACTGAACCTTCGAGTTGCCAAGTGACAGCCAAGAAACCTTAAGGATTTAGAGAGGATCTGTAAAGAAGAGTGGACCAAAATCCCTCCTGAGATGTGTGCAAACCTGGTCACCAACTACAAGAAATGTCTTACCTCTGTGCTTGTCAACAAGGGTTTCTCCACCAAATACTAAGTCATGTTTTGCTGGAGGATCAAATACTTATTTTACTCACTGAGCTGCAACTCCATTTATACCATTTGTATCAAATTCTTTTTTCTTGATTTTTGGTTGATGTTCTGCCTCTATCATTTAATATGCACATATGATAAAAATTATAGACCCTTAATTTCTTTGTAAGTGGACAAATTTACAAAATCTGCAGGGGATCAGATAATTATTTTCCTCACTGTATGGTTCGTATGTTTGTACTTTGGCAGTTTGCTCCAACTTGTATGTTATCTTAGTGTTATTTCAGTTTATGAACCTTTTGTGCAATGTTTATCGTCTCTGAACTTTATGGCAGCAAACACACAGAACAAACTCGAACAATGCTGTACTGTATCCAGTTCTTTACATCCAATAAAAACATTAAACAAGAAAATTCTTTAATTCAGTTGTGTTTGTTGCGCATGCTACAAACACCCAAAAATAAGTAATCAAGTACAAGGACAGTGTGTGGGCCCTCCCGTCCTTCTCCCAAACTCCTGCATCCCTACCCCCCCCTCCCACCTCCTTCCCCCTCATTTTTTGGCAACAATTCCTAGCTGTCATTTTACTTTGTAAATACAGCAGCTATAACAGCCACAGCTGTCAAAAAATTGACCTTCTGATGCAGCGTTTATAAACACAGTTCAGACACCATAGAGATACAAAACAACATTATTTTTACTTTGTTCTTAATGCACACGTATGCATCCATACACGTATAGATTTTTGGATGAGAATATTTGTACGAATATTTATATAAAATTCTTTGTACATTTGATGAATTGATGTATGTTGTTCGAAAATCTCACTTGATTTTAAAATGAATGGAATTTCTGTATAAAAAACACATTTGGGGGTTGATTTACTAAAGCTGGAGAGTGCAAAAACCGGTGCAGCTGTGCATGCTAGCCAATCAGCTTCTAACCTCAGCTTGTTCAATCAAGCTTTGACAATAAAACCTTGAAGCTGATTGGTTTCTGTGTGGAGCTGAACCAAATTTTGTACTTTCAAGCTTTAGTAAATCAACCCCACAGTGTCAGAAAATTCATTTGATCGAGAAAAGTTTTCTACTCTGCTCCTTCGAATTTTCCATTACTGTGGTCTCAAATGAATGTCATTTTAACCCCACTAATGATTAGGAAATAAAACAGACGTTCTTAAAATGATAATTATCTAATAAAAATATATACGTGTATGGCCGTGCATTAGCTTTGATCTGTATATAATGTCAGTTCAAGTAACCTGACAAGTTAAAAAAAATAGTTTTTAATCTCTTATAAACCCTTATTACAACCCTAATATTATTATATTATTATAACCCTACTTAGCCCTAATTACCTCCCTTTTCCCCTCATCCCCTTGACTATTAATATCCTGCTTTTTTTTTTTGTATGTTTCTATGGCCTACAGTGCCAGATCAGCCAGTGAAGGCACTTAGGTATCCATCAAAACATGTTGCTGACTGTCAATAACATATTCCCAAAAGAGCAGAACTTTGCACTACTCTTTTAGTCATTGGTTCTAGTGTTAAGGTGCAAAGTGGCAAAACAGTTTTTCAGCCTCCATGTCCAGCCTCAGTGGGCCTTCTGTTGCTATGATGTTTGATCTAGTGTGATATGGAGTCTAGGAGAGGAGGTGGGGAAAGAAGGATTGACAAGAAGGGAAGGTATTTTACAGCTGAACTTAGTAAAAATGAGGACTACGTCAAATGTTATCATGATTCAAGGATTATTAAGGCTTACATTTCACACAAATCTGGAGTTTAAAGCTTCAGAAACAATTTACATTTAGGAATTGGGGGAACACACACATTAACATTACATACGTTGACACACGCAGCTCCATTCACTTTGAACAGCACCCCAACACACTAAAGCCTCATGCACACGGCTCGACGGCCGTACGACCGAACGGACCAAATTGTATGTTGGATCATGTAACTCACGTACTGACATGCACTACACGATCGTACGACCAAGTCAAACGTAGTGACGTGTAATGAATGTATAAAGAGAAAGTTCAGGTGCATGAAATTTGTGAATTAGAAACGAACGGACACTTCAGGCCGTTCCTGACTTCTGAGCATGCGTGTTTTGCACAGTACAACTTGTTGGACCAACTTCTCTGTATACACGATACAACGGTCGTACGACCGCTTGATGGTACTACCAAGGTTTTCTAGTTTGCTCATACAACTCATGTTGTACGACCATCATATGTAGGCTGTTCTAAATGAGTGTACTAATGGTCGGATGATCATACAACGAGCGGTCATACGACCGTCAAACCGTGTGTACGAGGCTTAAGACAATGTATATGCGTTGCAGGACACAGTAGCAACGCATGGCAAGGTGCCTTGATAAACCAATATTTTCATTGGGCTGCCTTAATGCAATTGTCATTAACAGGTAACATAATGCATATTAACACACAATAATTAATACACTACATAAATGTAAATGGGTTCCGTTAGGACTCCTACAAAACACCCCAGACTTCCAGTTGTTCCATATTTGGTGATATGAGAGTGAAACAATTCTGTTGACAATTTAGCTTTCCAACTTGATACAATAGCAAGCTAATATTCCTTCTCAACTATAATGCAGTCTGCCACATTATCGTTGGCTCAGAACATCAGCAGCTGTGGGGAATTTAGAATGTCTAATGGGGTTTTTGATCTATTTAGAACAGACTGCTAGGAGGTAGAGCATAAACCCAACACACCAAGTTTTCCACAAGAGATTCTATTTGGGAAGCACAGAGACCATTCTGAAAAAGGGACTTGTTATGACGTACTCCCAGAGGTTGGTATCAGAAATGATCACGATCGCTATGGAGGCAGGCATTATATTTCCCAATTATCTGGAATTATGACTGTTGACACAATGGGGTTGATTTACTTAAGGCAAATAGCCTGTGCACTTTGCAAAGTGTGGTTGCATACTGCAGGATCGGTTGCTCCAGAGCTTAGTAAATGAGCAGAAGCTCTGTTGACTTCCATCATCTAATCATGTGCAAGCTAAAATGCTGTTTAAAAAATGTCCTTGCACGTGATTGGGTATTCTTTGCAAAGTGAAGCTTAACTTCATTTACTAAGCTCTGGAGCAACTGCACTTTGCAAAGTGCACAGCCTATTTGCCTTTAGTAAATCAACCCCAATATACAATGTGTAATTTAAAGTAAACTTATTGTAAGAAAGGTAAAGGGGCTGTCATTGCTGACCCACTTCTGAATCTACTCAATGCTTTTTGAGTCACTGACCTAGAACCAATACGCAAACCAGGAAAGTCACAGAAAAAAAAGAACTCCTTATCTGCATACTTGTCCCAAGCATAATAGCCAGGCAGCTAGCATTTTCAAGACTAGAGATCAGTAAATAGCAGCTTTTTTGTGACAAGTTTCCTTTAACCTCCCTGGCGGTATGACTCAGTCTGGAATTTATTGCTGAAAGCGGTACAATTATTTTGCATGAAAAATTGGCGTTTTATATTGTAGTATTCTTAGGAATAACTCACTTAAATCTGTCCAAACAACAGTCACGTAGACACCCCGGGTATGAAAAAGTTTGAAAAATGAAATCATAAATTATAATATAATAAATAACTAAAAATAATTATCAAAAATAATAATATAATAGTAATAACATTTATTCAATAATGTAATCAAACCAAAAATGCAGAAATTTGCTCAGTTGCAGAATTGTCACTGTCGTCACTTTCAGTTTCTGATGATAAATTTCCTCAAAAATCAATATCACTCAATTCTGCAAATGATTCTTATTTACTATCACTGTTTTCTAGCTGATCAAAAACCACTTTTGACATAAAGGGACACTTTTTGGTTGCCATGGACAGACACGGCGGGGGACATCGCTGGATCCAGGGGACAAGGTGAGTAGCGCTGCCTGGATCCAGCGATGCAAGCCCGAGTGTGGCTCGGGGTTACCGCTCTTGGTTCTGACAAATCCACCCTGAGCCACACTCGGGAATACCACCAGGGAGGTTAATAGACATAATTTAGTGGGCAAAAAGATATGACATTTGCATTTAATGTTATTCCCCCTATTATCCATGTCTCTTCACCTTTCATGATATTAATATATATATAAAGTAAAAAAAGTAAAAACTTTTTTATATTTGCATGGGGTAGGGGATGGCTAAACCCCCCCTCAATATTTTTTTTTTACCGTGTTTTTCGCTTCCTGTCTTTGCAGGCAGATACAACAGGAAGTGAGATGAAATCCAATTTAGTCCTGTTAACACCAAGCCACCAGGACTAACATAAAGAATAAATCTCCCTAACAGAGACATAGACAACAATAAAGACCTGATAGCAATTCTAAAACCTCACCACTCTATCTAAAATTTAATACAATAATACACTACGTAATGACCCTGTAATCTATATTTCGTGAAATTGTTTCTTGCTGTGTTTTTCTGCCTCCTTGTAACATCCTCCATGAGTTCCATACCTCTACTTTTCCACTCCCTTCTGTTTGGTTTTGGACGTTAGTTGCAGTCATGTGCACTACACTATGCACATTACACATGCCATAGTTCAGCCTTTCTCAACCTTTTCAACACAGAGGAACCCTTGAAATTATCCTCCGGTCTCGGGGAACTCTGGCTTAAAATGAAAAATCTACAACTTATGATACATTAGTGTGATGGTCAATGGGAAGAATGCTCCTTACACTTGTGGTCATTGGGAAGAATTACTCCCTTACAGATAGCTAAAAAGATCAATGGTATCATTGGGAATTTATCTGAGAGGTAGAAATTGACCATTGCTCAAGGAACCCCTAGCAACCTCTGGAGGAACCATAGGGTTCCACGGAACCCTGGTTGAGAAACCCTGCCATAGTTCATTGTCCCTAGTCTCAGAACCAAGCAAGAGAGGGTGGCTGCATTCCTACATACAGTGGGAGCATGGAGAACAAACATCCTCGAACGAATGGCAACGGCAAAATAAAAAAAAAAAGAAATTTGGTGGGGACTGAGAGCAATAGAAAATACTTTTTTAAGAATAGATAATTGAATAGAATCTTTTTTTTTTCCAACCAGAGTTTAGTGTCACTTTAATTTAGTTTAGAGTTTGCTTATTAAGCTAATAACTGTTAAAGATATGATTAAGCTAGACATGAGGCCAATTTATCTATTAATTACAAACTTAATGTATGAAGAAATGCTTCAGTAGCTGCAGATGTGTTCAAATCAATTTAATTTTCAGGTCATAGATGTTGTCCATATATTGCAATTCAACAGTACGCTTCTCAAGCGTGAATACCTGCATACCAAAGCCAAAGCATATCATTAATGTATGTCAGTACTCCGATACATAAACATATACACAGGTGTTTGATTTAAAAAGATGGTTGATTGTATACATAGCTACAAGTGTGCACCTTTGTATGTAAGTCCCTGACAATTTTTTCTTAACAGTATCCAGAGAATGGTCAAAATGTCAAAGGGCCAAATTTGGGCTTGTGTTGATGGCATTGGGTTGACATCAGTTTGAGAGGCTGCTGAGATCATTGGGAATTCATTGACAGGTGTATTTGACTTGCAGTAGGCCACTACCTGACCTGCATTTGACCTACTTGAAGCAGGTATTGCATTCCCATAGACCTGTATGGGAATGAAAAGCCTGCCTGAAGTGAACAAAAGCCTGTCAACACAATCCCTTATCTTGTCTGCAATTGACAGTTGTAACACAATCTGCCAAACTGGAAACCTGTTGGAAGCATTTGTAAATCAGACACTCACAACTCCAAAAACAAATTTGAGTGATCTTGCATTGGCAGTTGTTTAGTGTATCCTACAATCATTGTAAAATAAGGATGTAGCAAGTAAAATTTAGTTTTAGTTTCTTTCTGATATAGAGATAACAAGTTCAAAATAATAAAATAGAAGGCTCAATAGTTTAGGAGGGAGGTGGGCTAAATAGTGTTAAATTAAAAACAAAATGCTTACCTTGAAAGTAAAATAAATAATACTTTTGGATGTTGGACTTATTGAAAATATCAGCGACAGGGTTTTGTAGTAATGAAGATGGTGGGTTTTTAATGGCAGCTCAGTGTTTGGCCTCCCTCTTCCTCGCAGCCAGTAGGTGTAAATCCCCTTCTCCTAACCCCAGGAGCACACTTAATGTACGCAGTGCTCCCAGACACCAGAGGACTAATTAGCCTCTACAGACTAAATTGGGGAGAAGTGATGTCACCAAAGGGAGGAGGAATAGAACATAGAGCCTAGAAACTCCATGTTAAGACTCTCCTCCTGTCCTGGAACATTTATTTTGTTTCCATTACCTTTACTTTGGACTTCATTATGTAATGTATAATATATTTGTGTTGATATCTACTGTCCATTTACATCTACAACTTCTAATTGAATGTCTGTAAAATGGTATAATCCAGTTTACCTACATGTTTGCATTAGTTAATTTAGTCCTTAGCTACACTCATTCCTTCTTCATGTTCCTCAGTTTTTAGCCTTCATAGTGGACACAATCTGTGGAAGATCATTGTCCATTTACACTTTGATATGACCAGTTGACATCCATTTGCTGCATTTTCACAAGGAAAACTGCAGTGTCTTATTGCAGATTTGAGCTGTCTATGGAGAGATGATCATATTGGCTGGATGGGCCAAGGTCTAACTGAGGTACGTCAACGTATAAGAGTAGATGCTTGAAACAGAACACCTCCTCTCTGCATGTCCCCGTAAAGGCAACAATGGGGAGCAGTGATGGAGTATGCAATTGACGTATTGCTGAATGGCAAGGGGGTGCTAGTTGGCAGAAAGGTGAAGTGTTGGGGTTTTGTATAAGGGGTGTTGGGAAGCAGCGAGGTTCAGAGTAAGGGGTGCAGTGGTAGGGCTGCTGTGTGGGTAAAAAGGATGCAGGAGCCTGCAGTGTCAGGGAGATACAGTGTTGAGGTGCAGAGTGCCAAGGGTACTGGGTTCTGAATAGGCCTGAACGCAAAAGTTTTCTTCTTGTAAACTTGCAGGAAGACTTCTTGATATGGTGTAGACTTCCCCTTGTTTTATAAAAAGCCCAGCTAATTAAATCTCAGATGCTATATTAGTTTGAGGTGTTTGCAAATATTTTAAGCAGTTCAGACTTTTTTTTGTTAAAAAGATAGTCATGCAATCTATAAAAAAAATACAGTATATAATTGCCTTATGAATTATGAACTTCTGCCACAGGAAGTCTTTCATCACTAATAACTTTTGCAGCTCTCTTCAGCAGATCATGCACACCCCACAGATACGTTATTATCTTTGGGAGACTTCCTGTGCTGGGAGCTGATTGCCAGTATTTGTGAAGATTGCTGCAGGTTAGAGGACATCAGCAGCAGTCCCTAAATGCCAAGTTAGCTCTGGGAGCAGTGTAGATTCCTTGGGATAACTCAAAAGCACGTCCAAAATAGTCCCTGCTGCAGCGGAGTTTGTGTGGTTGTATAAAATAGTAAAATATTAGAACCCCTGTCAAGTTTTACTGCTCTACAGGGCAAAATTTCCCCTGACGTCGTTCCAGGGACAACCTTTTTATGAGACAGGAAGTGAATGAAACTCTCCAACAACAGAACAGAAGTCAAATGTTTTATTTTAGTTAAATAGGGGTGATGTTAGAACCCCCTTAGCTTTTTATTGTTGTCTGTTTCCCTGTTGCAGATTTTAGGTTACTTTATATCTGGTAAAATGTTTTCCCGAGAGCAGAAAAAGAGAGGAAATCTTTCTAAAGGAGCCCTAGATAGCAGTAAAGCCTGTTAGGAGTTCTAGCCCTTCCCTAATCCATTAAAAAAAAAAATGTAAAAAATTTTGGCTGTAGATACACTTTTCAACATAAATGTCTACTGTAGCTTTTAAAGTGACTCCATCAATGTTAATAATGAGCTATAAAATGATACTTAAAGATTATAAGTCTGCTTTATTCCAAGTTTTTCACTCAGGATCAGTGGTATAACAAAACCATACTGCTTCCTGTATCATACACATTCCAAGGGAAATTTTGTGTTTGTGCAGGAACTGTCCAATCACATTAGCGACTTCATATCTCAGATGTTATTATATAGAAAAATGTAATGTGCCACACATATGGTAAATGGTGTAAAAATATATAAAGTTGTATTCATTTTAAAGCAATTACTGTCAATTTACAGTTAACATTTCAAGTCCTTTCAAGGAGGCCTTTTTCACCCATGTCCATTATTATCTGGCCTGAGTGGCCTCTATTTATGTAGAAGACCTTAACAGAAAAAATCAAATCCTCTTTTGCCAGCCAAGGCTAAACTAATAGCAGTGTTTCTAAAGCTGGCCATACACTAACAGAATTTAATTAAAACATTTTAGTTTTAGGAATGTTTGTTCAATTTTCTAATTGCTAGTGGTGGAAATTGATGTTTGTTTTTGACCACAGTGACAAAAAATTTGAAGGAGCAGGATGGGATTTTTTTTATCAAATGAACACATTTGTTCATATGGCTTTCCATTCTTTTATTTAAGGAAAGTCAATTTCTTGAAGTAATTTTAAGTGACATCCATCATGTCATTGAAAATACTTATGAAAATGAAACTAGCATATGATCAGTTTAACCATATATGCAGTATGTGTAGCTGGGTGTAGCCGAATCTGTCACCCTCTGGCTCCGCTCCACCACTGAGCTGTTGGCAGAAAGAGAGAGCGGGATGCAGAGCTGTAGTTGCCGGCTTGCTCAACCCCTGCTGCTGTGAACTATACACAGCAACTGTGCAGCGTTGAGACTTGTACCTGTCTGTGTGCTCAGATTCCCCACCACCCCCCCCTCGATCTGCGTGAGATTGGGCCCTGTTACAACCGCCGACGGATCGGATCCAATCAGCAGCCCAGGCAGGATGCCACGAAGGACACTGGGACTGGTAGTTCTCTGGAAGGCCAGCTCAATACACATGAATGGAGGATAGATGGACTCATCTTCAGGAGCCAAAACCCCCGCTAAGATAGTAGTAAAGACTGGACTGTTTTCCCAGGCAAAATCAGGATATTACTGAGGGGCTTTCTGTGGAGGGAAGCCATGCTGAGAGGACCTGTTACAGGTGCTATAGCTACACGAGAGAGAGTGACACAGAGGGGACTTGCTGCCTGAGCCTGTCTGCCTGCATCAGAGGGAGGTCAGACCTGCTGCCAGAACTTGCCGAGACTGCACAGTATGTGAACCAAAGTTAGGATACCAAGCCACATGTAAGGGCCAGAGGTGAGAGACTGAGGCTCTGGGACCTGATGTCTGGAACTGCTATTTACCAAGAGTGGGAAGACGGACCTGTCACCTGGGAGGAAATACAACACTTAACCCCTTGCTACGCCCAGTTTCACATAGACTGCTCCTTACTTAGCAGCCGTGCAGCTATACACCTTATGCTCTTAAAGAGACAGATTCTTGTGCACCACCAACAGAAGGGCCCCACCGCAAGCCAGCCAACCCTACCATTAAGGCACCTGGTACTTGAGACACCACCATCCAAGGGTACCTTGCTCAGGAAAACTTATGGATACCTATATCTGAGCGATCATTGTAGAGTGCACTCAAGAACATTATCGTTCTGTTAATTGGGTCTCATTCCTCTCATTGATAGATATCTCAGATAAAACTTGACTGTCATTTAGGCTTCATTTAGACATGTGGTTGGGGGGGTGGTAAAAATGCACAGTTGAGCCATAGTTTCTCCAACCACCACCCGGCCCCCCTCCCCAAAGCTGCAATAGGGAGCGAACGGGGGTGTTTTACATGTTTACACGACATGTAGCAATTGGCAGGTGGCAAGCCCACCAAATGCTACACGCTGAAACAAATGGGGATGCACCACAAATGCCCTAAGGTGTATTGGTCAGCAAAAATGTGGTTAAAACAGGCGATGAGGGGACATCACATTGCTTCCTCACCGCCTGTCAGTAGTCTCTGAAGGGCAATCCAAATGCAGATCAGGCTTCAGAGGAAAGGAAGATTTAGATGCATGTATAAATCTACCCTTACAGTTTACATTTCATGTTCTTTCAAGAAGGCATTCTTTACCTAACCCATTATTAGCTACACTCTTCTTATGGCTAAGACCTTAAAAGTAAAAAGCATAACATGTGTTGCCATCCAAGATCAAACTAATGGCAGTGTTTCTATCCATGTGTTTGAGATTTAAAAGAATTTATTTCAAGACTAAACCTTAACCATTTGCTTTATAGTTAGAATACTGTACATCATTATGTTTGTTTCTGTTGAGGTTGGTTAAAAGAACTACAAGAGCCACACAGAAAGCCTACAGTCCACTGAACAAGTACCAGTCAACCATGTTATAGGCAACATTATTATAACCTAACTGAGAAACATAGCCTGGGCCTTCTGTAGGTTCAGATAAGGAAGCAGATGAATAAGTAGTCAAATGTTCTCAGCTTTCCATTCTTTAAGATTAGCTGAACAGGACGCCATGATGACGGTATGATGTCAGATGGAGAGATGGGGGTATAAAAAGCAATGCTATTATAAGAAAATATTAAACGCTGTATAAGACAACAGAGGGTAGACCATGAAATCAGGCAAGGAGTATTACATAAGATTCAGTAATATTTAATACTTTAGGCTGCCTGGTTTGAGCGCACATAGACAAGGTTAAAGAATTCTGTAGGTAACAGTTAACAACAACCATCCCATAGCTTTGCTCTAACCAGTCACTGTGACAAGCAGCCAGCTTTCCCAGAATCAGTCATGTCTGATTATTTTTCTTTCTTTCTTTTGTCAGTCCTGTGTGTTGAGTGCTAAATCAACTTCATTTGTTATTTATCAAAGCCTTCTGTCATTTTCCCATTTATGCGTTGCCATTGAGTATACCCACAGATATATGTGCCCACATAGACACACACACACACACACACACACACTATATGCACATTTGTGTGTGTATATTCTCAGGTTTTTCACCTCTGTTTTCCATGATAAATTCAGTAACCTTGTTCTTACCAGAAATCAGTAAGTCATTTAACCTCTTTAGCCTTTATGTAGAATGTAGTGTTTTTCATTTTCTTTTTTAAAACCATAAACCCTTGAGCTACAATTACTTTATAATGCCATTTTTTTGTAAACCATTGCACCTAACTCATAATTACCTCCTTCATGAGATTGATTTTTTTTATTTTTCTAAACATCATCCTTTTCAATACTCTTTTATGTACGGCTTTTCATACTATTGTTTACCCTCTCCTGCTTAATTTTCCTTTATTATCCTGAAAAAGGGAAAGCTTTCTCAAAAGCATTAGGCGAGCTATGGCTCACTGCACATCCCGAAAGGAGAGCCGTGTACCACAGATAGATTTTACCCTCAGCCCCTCATCCACATCAGCCCCAACCTTCCCCCTAAGGCAGTTAAGAAAGGCGAATGGTTACCTCATTCAGAAGAAATGTCGCACTAGAATCAGAAAAAGACATAGAAGGGGCATATATTGCCCAGAGCTGCACTCTCAAAAGCTCTTCTTATGGCCAAGGCAGACTTTGCATCCTCTGTTGATGTGCCTGTGTACGTTCATAGCCTTTTCTCTCGCTTTCCATTACACAGCCACTCTCTACTTCCCTCCTTCCCTCCCTCTCTCCCATCTACTCCTCCTTCCATTTCTGTCA
The DNA here is from genome assembly GCA_018402905.1 of Glandirana rugosa. NCBI lineage: Eukaryota > Metazoa > Chordata > Amphibia > Anura > Ranidae > Glandirana > Glandirana rugosa. Next base: position 478,544 of record BLSH010207037.1, read on the forward strand.
GTTCAGGTCCACCTCTTCTGTTACAATGTGGTTGAAATTATGGATCCATGGATATGTAAGTGCCAAATAATTGTATTAATGTCTTGTGGCAACAAGAAGAGAAAGCTCTTGCTGTATATTCAGAGGCATCAAATGGATTTCTCTTTTTTGATTATACAGAAACAGAGCCCCTGGCACTGAAGTCTCCTGTTTCTTTTGTGATGCCACTCACAAGAATCAACTGTTTCATTGCTGAAGGCAACATCGGAGCCTTTATTCACACTGTTTTTGTTGCAGTATTGAAGATACAGCATTTTTACAAACAACATCATTTTTGGTTTGCATCTTATCTTGACCATCAATAGTATTAAAAAACAATGTTTTCTGACAAAGTATAAAAATGATAATATGAGCCATAAATTGTAATAAACCATAGAACAAGTCTAAACCTATATGAACCCTGATTGGTATACTTCTAAATTTTAATCTGGAAATAGTGCTGTATATACCCATGATTTTTGTTTACTTAGCAAGAACACAACCAGAACTGAATAATGGCTCGAAATACAATCCATCAGAACAAGGTTGTAAAGCGCTGCATAAACTGTTGGCGCTATATAAATCCTGTATAATAATAATAATAATAATAACAAGGGTTCAGAATTATAATGTAAATGTAAACCAAGCATTTTTTCATATGTGTCAAAAGTATAATTTGTTCTTACAGAAAAAGGCAATTCTCAGCATCAGTAAAAGTTAATGGGTTTAGATAGTGAAATCACCGAAACAAAGCAAAACATAAAAACATTGCAGGACAATCCAGACATTTTTTTTAAAAAATACCTGTAATTGTCAAGAATGTATATTCTGAGTTGTCTTCAGATACACCCTAATAAAGTATTTCCTCTTTGAAATCACTTCAGCCCTCATTGATAGATACTTCAAAACTAAGGGAATCAGTGAGTATTTGAACATCTTTTAATATGTTTTCATCCAAGTGGAGCCTAAAAGTGTAGTTTCAATTCCATTAGTGGTAAGTGTCCTTACTTTGAATAGCACATGAGAAGGGTAACTTAGGATGCCATAAGGACTTGGTGGAGATAATAGAAAACATCTGCACTATGCCCCCCTATGATCAATAGGTGGACCGCAGATTTAACTTAAAAATCTAGTACTATATTTGTTTATCCACCGTAAGACTAATGGCAATATGGAGGTTTAAACCATAGACTGAAAGCACATCTATGAGCATTGGCAGCTCTTTTGCATATTTTTTTTTAGTGTCCCATAACATTTTTTGTTACCTGTTGATCTAGCTAGTAGATCCATTATTTTCCACATTCTGGAACATGCCAAGCAATCTGGCAAATGTAGCAGTTAACATGGTTGGAAAAAATGTACTGGGGGGTGAAAGGTGTTGTCCTTTTGTGCATGTCATTTAAATGCCTCCCTAGAGGCACCACATTAAACAGGCTGGGCTCATAGTACTCCAGGGCTGAGTGGTGCTCACCTGACATTATGTGTGCACTGCTCAGCAATAAAAGAATGTCTGCCTCTGGCTGCCGGAAGAAAAAATAGAGGCATCTCCTGTGACGTCACCAGACTGGATTGAATAATTGTGAAAAAAGTATGTAAAGGTTTTCTTTTTATCAAATACATCTTCGAGGAGTTTAGGGGGTGCATAGGGGGCTGAAATTCATAGGGTTGGCTTTAATTTTGCCCATAGATTCACTTTTAAGTAGTGCTATGGCTTCCAATGGAAAACATATGTACTACAGAAACCTAATTTTAAGTGCATCTGCACTTTCAGCTTTCTCTTTGTCTTCCTGCACGGTTTTGCAAATTCCTGTTGTTCTTGGCAGTAAAGTCCACCTAATGCAGCTTCCTGTGATGGTGCGGCAATGAAGCTGCACTAAATTCTGGCTGTACTTTTAAAGTGTGAAGTAGTTGGAGAAGACGAGGCTATGTTCACAATTAGTGTGGTTAGTATGGCATGTGGAATGTGATAGGACATGTATGCAGTGCCAGATTGATGAGGGCCTTGTAACCAAGGTTCCCACCATAGTAAAACAATAACAGAGTTATGCAGAGCATGCTAAGCAAAATGTGCTAGGATGCTAAGCACAGAAGAGCTGAGCAGGGATACTGATGAGGTGTGGAACAGAGCTCACGGATGTTGACGCATGTGTCCACTGCTACATGAACAAATGCAGGGAATGCATGGGGTAGGGCCACAGTGCTCTAGAGCAATGCATATCTTCTCCCCTGCTTTAATGGATTTTCTGCCGGCAGCTCTTTGAATAACTGTGTGTTACTACTTTAATAATGGGGTGCAGAAAAGAAAGAGCATTAGCTGGCCTGGCTTGCTCAATGGAGATGGGGGGACAATCACAGCAACAATTGTTGAGACTGCTAGTCCTATTTCACCAGCATTTAAGGAGCAATAAAATAAATGATTAATAAATTATTAAATCAAGTATTGGAGCTCAGGATGGATTGGAGTGGTGCCAATCAGTTTGTTGGCAGACTATAGAGGTGGGTGTTAATGATAGTAAAGCTAAGATATAATGAAGACATGTAGTACATTTTTAGTTCATCTATGTATGTACGGATGCATATTTTAAGGTGGAGATGACAGAAAGTAGTTAGTGAGTGAATGTGAGATTTGAATAAGATCCATATGAAAAGGGCTTGGGGATCTGAATGTACTTGGCTTTTTAGAAAAATAATTATTATTTCATGTAGAGAAACCGACTGAGAAGCAAGATGACACAAAAAAGATGAATAGATCAAGACCTTAGAGAATATCTGAGTATCATCTTCATTGAAGTGGTACTGAAATCCAGATGAGCTAATCAGCTGGCATAGGCCATAGATAAAGAACGAGAAGAGAAGAGTTCCAAGGACAGAATCTACCAACAGAGGGCAGGAAAAATAAGGGGTCCTAAAAGTTTATTAAATTTAAGAAAAAGTCTGGGTTAATACAGAGCAGTCAACTTTGTGAAATGTGGAGAACAGATCAAGAAGAGTAAGAATGGAGTGCTCTTTGGAAGTTGCAGTAAGTAGATCAAGATACCAAAGCCAAATCATATAGGTTCCCAGACACTGTATGCAATTGTGCTGAAGCGATGTTTGTGAAAATTATTAAAATATCTGCCGTTAATAAAGCTGAAGAACAAGCAAACAAATACATTTACAGATGAAATCCATATAGGGAACTAACACATCTAGCATCCAGGTTAAAATATAAACCTAAAATGTAGCAGCACTAAATCATCATATTACATGACAATGGTTAAACATTTAAAAGTCCATAATAATGAGTAAGTCCGTGCGATCCTTAATATGTGCAGTCTTCAAAGTGATGTATCTAATAGGTTCCCCGGCTTGATTCCAAGCTGTGGATCCTCTCTGCCTTCTAATCCCCGCTGGTCGGATGGGCTGTATACCTATGACTGCAGACAGGACTCATGCCCAGGATCTCAATTGTGCTGGACTGCTTCCCTCACAGGAGTATTGATATGCCTGTATATCTCTATCATATATGTGATGATGGTGAATGCAGCAGGTGCTATTGAGGAGAGAGGAGTCTGCATTGATTAACCATAACATCTATGTGGGATATCCAGCGATTACCTATTTGGGCGATTTATATTCAATCATCTGGAGAGTTTCTCCACATAGGGGGATACCCCCATTTGGCGCATGGTGTGGTGGAGGCATTATTAGATACATCACTTTGAAGACCGCACATATTAAGGATCTCACAGACTTACTCATTATTATGGACTTTTAAATGTTTAACCATTGTGATGTAATATGATGATTTAGCGCTGCTACATTTTAGGTTTATATTTTAACCTGGATGCTAGATGTGTTATGTTCTTTTATTAATAGCAGCAGCTTTGGTGATTTAACCCATTCCCTAATAAGGAATGGATGCTGTTTGGCGCAGATTATCTTATCAGTGGGTCCTTGGGTTCATATTGATTGGATTTACTCATATAGGGAACTGTTTACCTGCCCAATGATTGCTATTTCTGTCCATCCAGAGAATGTACCTCTTCTTCATTTCCCTAAGTCCACTCTGTGGTTTGACCGCAGCACACGTGTAGCACAGTGTACCCGCGGTTTTAATGCAAGTTACATGCACTTTCCCATAGACCTCTATTACAGTCGTTTTTGGTGCATTTTCTGAAAGCGTACCAAAGATACAGCATGCATAACTTTTGGTGCCCTTTTGAAAAATGAATCAAAAACACCCGATCTAATAGAAGTCTATGGGAAAGCGCAGGTAACCCACACATAAACCATGGGTACACTGCAGTGCACCCAGGGCTGGGACAAGGTCATTTGGTGCCTGGGGCGAAGATGGCAAACTGCACCCCCCCACGGGCACCCCCACGTGGGCATGGACATCTTACTAACTCCTCCCCTCCCCTAAAGAGTCTTTTATACCCTGGGATCCTCCCACGATCTCTTGACATTAAACAAAGAAGCAGAGTACTCTAATGGGACCTGGAGGGGGGTCTCTCTAACAAATGCCCTCTTGCTGTCCATTAGAGAGTCTGTTAGAGCCTCCACCATACCCCATTAGAAACTATAATGGGGTTTAATGGATCCTGGAGGGGGATCTCTCTAACAGAGATCCTCTCTGTGCCCATTTGAGAGTCTATGTTAGAAAGAGCCCCCACCAGGCCCCATTTGAGACTACAACGGACTCTAGTGGGACCTGGAGGTGGGTCTATCTAACAGAGGCCCTCTCTGTGACTATTGGAGAGTGTCTGATAGAAAGAGTCCCCTCCAGGCCCCATGAGAGACTACATTAGAGTGTCACTGAACAATAGTAAAAATAAAAAATATTATATTAATAGCACTTTGATGCCCAGGCCCAGCCCTAGAAGACTTCACTTACCTTACAAATTGGGTACTGGAACTAGCTGCTGATCCTCCTGGGGCTGGCTACTGTTCCTAATTCTTGGCTGCTAGTCCTGGGGCCTGGCTTTTGGAGCTAGGTCCTGGCTTCTAAGGCTGGGCTGCTGGTCCTGGGGTCTGGCTGCTGGACATGGGGTCTGGCTGCTGGGGCTGGGCAGCTGGTCCTAGAGTCTGGCTTATGGGGCCAGCTGCTGGCCCTGGGGTTTGGCTGCTGTGGCCGGGGATCTGGCTGCTGGTCCTGGGGCCATGCTGCTGGGGCCAAGGGTCTGGCGCTTTCGGTCTGGCTGCTGGTCCTGGGGTCTGGCTGCTGGTCCTAGGGTCTGGCTGCTGGGGCCAAGAGTCTGGCTGGTAGGGACAAGAGTCTGGCTGCTAGGATCTGGGGTCTAGCTGCTGGGGCCTGGCTGCTGGTCCTGGGGTTGGCTGCTGGGGTCTGGCTGATGGTCCTGGGATCTGACTGCTGGGGTCTGGCTGCTGGTTCTGGGATTTGGCCGCTGGGGTCTGTCTGCTGGTCCTGGGGTCTGGCTACTGCTCCTAGGAGCTGGCTAGTGGTCCTGGGGGCTGGCTGCTGGGGTCTGGCTGCTAGTCCCGGGGTCTGGTTACTGCTCCTGGGGGCTGGCTACTAGTCCTGGGGCTGGCTGTGGATCCTGGAATCTGGCTGCTGGCCCTGGGGGCTGGCTGCTGGTCCTGGGATCTAGCTGCTTGTCCTGGGGGCTGGCTGATGATTTTGGGGGCTGGCTGATGGTTTTGGGGGCTGGCTGCTGGTCCTGGGGGCTGGCTACTGGTCCTGGGGGCTGGCTATTGG
>BLSH010207037.1:503209-518314 GCA_018402905.1 Glandirana rugosa
AAGCCCAGGCCCAGGCCCCAAGACCATAAAATGAGGTGCACAACTCTTCGACGTCCCGTCGGTTAGTTGTTCGCAAAGTGACCAAACGGGAATCTTCGGTAGTGTCGGTACGGATGATTACCGTACCGACACTAACCGGTCACGTAGTACACTGGGTCGGAGAAATATTCGACCTCAGTGAACTACGACGTCAGTGTACGAGAACCCAATCGACATCCCTCTCCTTCGACTGCCGCAATCCCTCTCTAATCTCTGTAAAATTGTTGTAGACTAGGACGTAGGACTCTATCTAATGATGACGACACGACAACCAGTGAAACGCTTGTTGATTGGCTGCCCTGCAGCTTCTCAACACGTGGAGTAAAATACCAGAACCCCGGACCCGGACCCGAACATTTTTTGAAATGTCCGTGTTCGGGTCTGGGTCCCGGACACCCGAAAGTTCGGTACGGACCCGAACGTTACAGTCCGGGTTCGCTCAACCCTACTCCTGACTAATGTAATTCCTATATATTCCTAGAAATGCAGTATCTGTGTATTTATGTGTAGAAGGACTTGACATGCAGTAGCCCCGTGGTTTGAAAGATTGCAATTCTGTCTACCATTGCAGACATCCTGAGTTCGATTCCCAAGCATGTCACTTCATGTAGAGATGTTGTTTGTCCTCTCTATGTTGTTAAACATAACTCCTGACTCAGGAGTTACCTAAATGATGTCTAAATGTAGTATTTATGTGTAGGAGGTTCCACCACCATTGGAAATCTTGGCAGATACACTATCTAGGCAATTGGGAAGCCTGCCTTTACATGCACATGAACTTTAATGGCATCCCAGTCTTAGTCCGTAGGGTTCAATATTGAGTTGGCCCACCCTTTGCAGCTATAACAGCTTCAACTCTTCTGGGAAGGCTGTCCATAAGATTTAGGATGTTTGTCTATGGGAGTATTTGGCAATTCTTTCAGAAGTGCATTTGTGAAGTCAGGCACTGATGTTGGATGAGAACACCTAGCTCACAGTCTCCGCTCTAATTCAGCCAAAAGGTGTCCTATCTGGTTGAGGTGAGGACTCTGTGCAGGCCAGTCAAGTTCCTCCACCCCAAAATCACTCATCCATGTCTTTATGGACCTTGCTTTGCGCACTGGTCCAAATCATTTTGTGGAGGGGGGTTATGACGTGGGGTTGTTTTTCAGGGGTTGGGCTTGGCCCCTTAATTCTAGTGAAGGGCATCAGCAAGACATTTTGGGCAATTTCATGCTCCCAACTTTGTGGGAACAGTTTGGGGATGGCCCCTTCCTGTTCCAACATGACTACACACCAGTGCACAAAGCAAAGTCCATAAAGACATGGATGAGGGAGGTTGGTGTGGGAACTTGACTGGCCTGCACAGAGTCCCGATCTCAACCCGATAGAACCCCTTTTGGCTGAATTAGAGCTACTGCAAATGGTGGCCCAATTCTATACTGAACCCTGGGCTGCCATTATAGTTCATGTGTGCGTAAAGGCACATTTCCCAATACTTAGGACAATATATTGTATATTACTTGTGGTACTGAGCATGGCTATGGACTTAGGGCTGGTTCACACCACAGCAATGGACAAAACGTGCTCACTGCTTACTAGCCAAGTGGCTAGCAAATCCACCTGGCACCCAAAAGGTTGCTGGTTCACATCCTGGATATGCTAATGCTTGTGATGAAGTTTATATGTTCCCCTTGTGTGGGTTTCTCACCACAATCCAAAGACAGGCTGGCATTTTATTTGTTTCTTGTCCAAATAGTCTGTAATGTAAGCAAGTTATTTTGGGACTTTAAATTGGAAGCTCATTGCAGCCAAGGACTTGGACAGTTCAGAATGTAGGGTTTACACTGCACAGGTACATCTGGTTAGAAAACTGTTGCTTGGATTAGTGTTTCTCAACTCCAGTCCTCAAGGCGCCCCAACAGGTCATGCTTTCAGGATTTCCCTCAGATGAAACAGCTGTGGTAATTACTAAGGCAGTGAAGCTGATCAAATCACTTGTGCAAAATAATGGAAAGCATGAAAGCATTACCTATTGGGGGTGCTCGAGGACAGGGTTGAGAACCACTGACTTAGAATTTTGTCCTGGAGTTATACTGATCTGATGAACATAGCCAAGGGTTAAAACAGCAAATAGTATTAGGTATTGCAGCCCCTCAGGTGAAAGCAATTTTAACAAACATACTGAAAGATACTGGTGGGCATGTACTTCTACTGGGCGCGTGTCAGTGTGCTATCTTATATAAGGGACTTCAGTAGTGGGGTTGGTTTGGCCTGATGAGAGGCCAGGTTTGTTGCTGTGGTTTTTGTGGGATAAGCAATGATATTGTGCATAATGACAAATGCCTCACTGGAGCTGTTTGCTGAAATTATTGAGCATTTTGACCATCAAAAGTGGCTTGATTTGACCATGCTGTCCAATTGAAGTGTGTAATGTTTGTCTTACCATGCACGCTTCTCTGAAAAAAATACTCCCCAATGTATGTATGTAGAATGTGGGGGGTGGTGGGTGTTATTGTTTGAATATGTGCCTTTTTAAAATATGTTGTAATGCTTTGTTAGGATGACTGTTAAGTATCTTTCTGTAATTTTGGAGCTAATTATGTCATGTGGGTGTTTAGTAGTTCTATGAAATGTGTGGGCTGTTATACACTGTGAAAGTAAAGCTATGTCCACTGTAAGGTTTAGTCCAATTTTAGATTGTAAGCTCCTATGAGCAGGGCCCTTAGAACCCAATTGCTAACTGTTTTGATAAATGTATATACTGTAAATACTTTAATGCCAGTAAATATGTACATACTTGTGTTTCTGCTGGCAAAATGAAAGGAAATTGATTTTGCTTGTTGTTTTCTTTTGTAACTTACTTTTTAAATTCGTTTTGTGGGGTGGTGGTTTTGGGGAAGTGGATTACCTTCCTTAGGGCCAGTTCACATGCTGCGGTGTCTGAGATTGGATGTGATTCACACCGCAGTGCAAATCACATGCGATCTGTTCTATGCAAATTCAGCCATACAGATAGTATGGCTGAATTTGCATCGCAACCCGACCAAACTCGCAAAGCACCCTTTTTTTGTTACGCAGCAGAATCAGGTCACATGGGTGTTCACATCCATGCAATTTGATTCCTGTCCAAATTTGCAGTTCTCAGTGCGATCTGCAAACTGATTTGGGGGTGTCATTAGCTTTATATTGACACTCCCAGCAGTTTGCATATGACAGTGTGAACCGCCTGTAAGTCGGGTGTGATACGGGAACCCGCAGTGGATTCACAGGGTTCACGCACCGCACCTGACGCGCAGGCAGTTCACACTGCCATATGCAAACTGCTCAATAGAAAGATGAAACCCCCAAATCAGTTTGCAGATCACACTGCAAACTCCGACAGGAATCGGATTGCATGAGTGTGAACACCCATGAGATCCTATTCTGATGCGTAACCAAAAAAGGTCCTGTGTGAGTTTGGTCAGGCTGATGTGATTTCAGCCCATATGGCTGAAATCTCATTGCACAGAGATCGCATGTGATTTTCAGTGCGCTGCAAATCACATGCGATCTCGGACAACTGTGCAGTGTGAACCGACCCTCAGGCCCGGTTCACACTGGTGCGATATCAAATGTGATTTTCAAATTACATGTGATGTCTGTGTGATGCTATTTCAGCCATACAGCTGGTATGGCTCAAATTGCATCACAGTCGGGCTAAACTCCCACAGGACCTTTTTTGCCTTGGGACCAGAATCTGATCGCATGGGTGTTCACACATATAGTGATGCGATGCGGGAACCCGCAGTGAATTCGCAGGGTTCCCGCATCGCACTAGTGTGAACCAGCACTGATAAGTCATCTCATTTATATCTGCATAATCCTTACAGATATACATTAGCAGGAAGTGTAATGTGGCTGTAAACAAGAAGTGCTGTGTACACATGGGCTGGAAGCAATTGTGTGGTGACTCCAAATAAACAAATCAATGAACTCCACCCACACCAAATATAGCTCCCACATACTCCCCTACATTGATCAAAAATGTAATTTCAACTTTCTTGCGGCTATAATGTATTGTACCCCAAATCCATACCAATCCCTTTGGCTCAGGGATGGATTTTAAGGGGAAGCCCATGCCAATTTTTTTCCCCCAAAATCGATGCCAGACCCTTTCTGAGCATGCAGCCTGGAGGTCAGGATGGGGGGACAAGCGAGGGCCCCCCTCCTGGACCAAACCAGGCCACATGCCTTTAACATGAGGGGGGTATGTGCTTTGGGGCAGGGGGGGGCTCTGTGCCCCCCCCACCCCAAAGCACTTTGTCCCCATGTTGATGGGGACAAGGGCCTCTTCCCAACAACCATGGTTGTTGGGGTCTGCGGTTGGGAGGCTGATCGGAATGTGGAATCCCCCATTAACAAGGGGGCCACCAGATCCTGGCCCTCCCTTATGTGAATGGGTATTGGGTACATCGTACCCATTCACCTAAAAAGTGTGAAATGTTTTTAAAAATGGAGACATTTTTTGTCCAATCTTTTATGTCAAAAATGTTAAAGCGTCTCGCGATGTACATCCATGGTACATAGGTATGGTCCCCCGGTTCAAGTCAAATGTACGTTCGACTCGAACAACGGGGGTTTGTTTGTTTGGCGAATCCCGAACATTATGGGGCATTCGCAGGAAATTTGAGCGCCCCATAATGCAGTGAAATTGCGGGGGAATGCCGCCCGCTGATTGGCCAAAGCATGCACATGACCTTGCTCTGCTGTACGAGTCATGATTGGCCAAAGGCAGGGTGCGCCACGCCCACACTATATAAGGCCACTTACACAGCGGCCGAATATAGCGAAAACACTTGCGGAGATAGCGAAAGGTTAGGCAGTGGCGTGTAGTTAGTGTTGATAGAGTATATACAGTCAGTGTAAGAATATATATGTACAGTATGGTATATATATATATATATATATATATATAGTGTAAGGGGTTAGCTCGGCAGCAGGTGTGTGTGACCCCCTGGAAGGGTTCACTTCACAATTTAGGCACAGCAAGACAGCAGTTGCAGGTGAAAACAAACAGGTAGTTTATTTACACTTTTTACAATGTGAAAAACAGCAAAACAAAAACAAACAACAAAATAAATCCTAGGCCACTGACTGCACGATAGGTTTCCCTGTCTGTCAGCTGGGTACAGCCTACTGCTGTACCTAGCTCCTATCTCTCACTGGCCAAATCAGCTACACAAGCCTTACCGTTCAGGATGTTACACTCCCTAGTCTGCTGACACAGAAACTGGTTCCAGGGTGGAGCAATTCCCTAGACCACCTGGGAGTTTTCATAGAGGCCTTAATGAGCCAGCTCAATTCAGCTGGGCTCATTACCTCTACCCCTGATAGTCTCAGTACTTTCCCTAGTGGTATAAGTCCGCATAGAGTCTGAATCTCGGACACACATACCTGCCATCTTGCACGCAACCAGACGTTTTTACCTTCCTGCTTTCACATAATATATATATATATATATATAATATGCTGCATTCAGTGTATTTATTTATTTCAGGTACTTATATAGCGCCGTCAATTTACGCAGTGCTTTACATATATATTGTACATTCACATTAGTCCCTACCCCCAAGGAGCTTACAATCTAAGGTCCCTAACTCACATTCATACATATACTACATATACCAATTTAGACTGGATCTAATTTACCTACCAGCATGTTTTTGGAGTGTGGGAGGAGACCGGAGTACCCAAAGGAATCCCACGCAGGCACAGGGAGAACATACTCCAGGCAGGTAGTGCTGTGGTTGGGATTTGAACCAGCGACCCTTTTGCTGCCAGGCAAAAGTGCTATCCACTACACCACTGTGTAGGCTATATACAGTGCATGCATGCTCGAATAAGGGTCTGGCATAAATTTTAAGGGGAACTCCACACCAAAATTAAACAAAAATTTCAGGTTTGGTATGGATTTTGAGGGGAACCCCATGCCAAATTTTCAGAAAATGGCGATGGTGTTCTCCAAAATCCAAACCAGACCCCAAAGCACCCTCCCCATGTGGCCTGGTAAGGTTCGGAGGGTTAGAGAGACTCACTCGTCCCCAACCCCCCTGCCATACCAGGGCTGCGTGCTCGGATAAGGGCCTGGTTTGGATTTTGGGGGGACCCCAACACCATTTTTTTTTAATTTGCCATGGCGTTCCCCTTAAAATCCATACCAGACCCAAAGGTCCTGATATGGACTGGGGAGGACCCCCAACGCAATGCTTTTTCAATGATCTTTATCTATATTGCAGGGAACACGCAATACATTACAGCCGCAAGTGATTTTAACCACTTGCCGACCGCCAACCGCAGGTTGACGGCGACAAAGTGGTGCGATATCGCAAATCGCCGTCATCTGACAGCGGCTGCGAGATCGCGCTCACTGTGTTCGGGGAGGGCCAGGGAGCGGGTGCGGCGACCTTGATCGCCGCCGGCTACCCGCGAGGCCCCCCCCCCGGAGTGAAAGAACGGAGGTCCGTGTAAGTAAACACGGACCTCCGTTCTGTGAAGGCGGAAGGGCTGTGAACACAGCCTTCCTCTACACGGAAGCTGTGATCACTTCCCTTCCCCTGCTAGGGCAGTCCCCCCACAGTTAGAACACGCCCAGGGAACACTGTTAACCCTTAGAGCGCCCCCTGCAGGTTAACCCCTTCACTGCCAATGGCATTTACACAGTAATCAGTGTATTTTTATAGCACTGATCACTGTATAAATGCCAATGGTCCCAAAAAAGTGTCAAAATGGTCCGACATGTCCGCCCCAATATCGCAGTACCGCTAAAAATCGCAGATCGCCGCCATTACTAATAAAAAATAAAAAATAAAAAAAACCCCCAAAAATGAATTCTCATCATCCGTAAACGCGGGCACTTTTGTGCAAACCAATCAATAAGCGCCGATTGCGATTTTTTTTATCGCAAATATGAGGAAGAATATAAATCGGCCAAAAACGGTGAAAAAATTTTTTTTTTTATATTTTTTTTTTGGATTTGTATTTTAGCAAAAAGTAAGAAATTTGTTTGTTTTTTTTTGCAAAATTGTCGCTCTTCTTTTGTTTATAGCGGCGATCAGACGCAGCGATGATCAAATACCACCAAAAGAAAGCTCTGTTTGTGGGAAAAAAAGGACGCAAATTTCGTTTGGGTACAACGTCGCACGACCCCGCAATTGTCAGTTAAAGTGACGCAGCGCCGAATCGCAAAAAGGGCTCTGGTCCTAAAGTGGGAAATCCTTCCGGGGCTGAAGTGGTTAAATGACAATTTTTCATTTACAAATGTAATTTTGCGGTAGCACTGTTCTAAACATCACAGAGACCCATACTAAGGGGACCCCCAAGCACAATATTTAAAGGAATATTTAGTTGTTGTTTTTTCACTTTTTCACACTAAGCATTATTAAAACCACTGCTCCTGAAAAAAAACGATTGATTTAAAAAGCTTTTTTTTCTATTGATACATGTCCCCTAGAGCAGGACCCAGGTCCCCATACACTTTTTAGGGCAATGAACTTGCATTGAAGGTTTAAATGGAGGCATTTGAAAGTTGCAGGTTTGAATCCGATTGACGGCCAGTGTGCGGCATATGTGATCGGAGAGGCATGTTTCCAGGCAAATAGAGCTCTGTTCTGTTTGCATTTCCTCCCAGTTTGTGAGAGTTCAAGTTTTAATTGCCTTTAATTGAGAGGTATTTCAAGGCACTGCTGAAATAGATTTGGGAGCTATAAGAAATTTCCCCTAGGGGGTGGTAAAATTAGAGAGAGGAGGTGGTAATATTAGGGAAGAGAGTGGTTAAATTAGAGAAAGGAGGTGGTAATATTAGGGATGAGGGTGGTAAAATTAGATATTGGGGTGATAATATTAGGGATGAGGGTGTTAAAATTAGAGATAGGGGGTGGTAATATTAGGGATGAGGGTGGTACAATTAGAGAAAGAGGTGGTAATATTAGGGATGAGGGTGGTAAAATTAGATATTGGGGTGGTAATATTAGGGATGAGGATGGTAAAATTAGAGATAGGGGGTGGTAATATTAGGGATGGGGCGGTAAAATTAGAGATGGGGGGTGGTAATATTAGGGATGAGAGTGCTAAAATTAGAGATAGGGGGTGGTAATATATGGGATAAAGGCGGTAAAATTAGAGATAGGGGGTGGTAATATTAGGGATGTAGGTGGTAAAATTAGAGATAGGGGGTGGTAATTTTAGGGATGAGGGCAGTAAAATTAGAGATAGGCAGTGGTAATATTAGGGAAGAGGGTGGTTAAATTAGAGATAGGGGGTGGTAATGTTGTTTTTATGGCAATGAACTTGCATACAAGCATTAAATGGAGGAATTTGGAAGTTACAGGTTCGGACCCAGTTGACGGCCAGTATCCGGCACATTTAATCTGAGAGGCATCTTCCCAGGCAAACAGAGCTCTGTTCTGTGTAGATTTCCTCCCAGTTTGTGAGAGTTGAAGTTTTAATTGCCTTTAAGTGGGAGGTATTTTAAGGCACTGCTGGAGTAGATTTGGGAGTTATAGTAAATCAGGCCCAAAGTCTTGCAAGATTTGGGAAAGATGACTAGACTGGGCATCATAGCACCAGTGCAGGAGGCTACCCCCTGGGTGTCTGCCATGGCAGCAGTAGTCAAGAAAGATGGCACTGTCCGCATATGCATTGATCCTGTGCACCTCAATAAGGCTCTCCTGAGGCCTTATCACCCATTAAAAACTGTAGAGCAAGTGATCGGTGACATGCCACAGACAAGGGTCTTCAGCATTCTGTATGCAAAATGTGGATTCTGGCAAATTCCTCTGGATGGGAAATCATCATTACTCACAACATTTATGATCTAATATGGGAGATACAAATGCTTATGGATGCCATATGGAATTTCAACTGGAAGTGAAGTCTTTCAGAGATGTATGGAACAGCTATTTGCTGGACAGCCATGTGAAATAGTCGTGGATGATATCTTGATTTGGGGATCCTCCGTTGAAGAACATGACAAATGTCTTAAATGCATACTAGACCGTGTCAGAGCCATCAATATGCAGCTCAACCTTACCAAATGTCACTTCAGCGTCTCAGAGGTGCCATATGTTGGACACCTTCTCACAGATAAAGGTGTCAAGCCTGACCCAGAAAAAACCAAAGCCATTCATCAAATGCCTGATCCAGAAGACAAACATGGATTGCAAAGGTTTCTTGGCACGAACAATTATCTCTCAAAGTTCATTCTTCACTACAGTGAGATAACATCTCCACTCCATCAGCTTCTGCGCCAAGATGCAAAATTCCATTATTATATCTATGGCCGCCCTGTGACGGTGGAGACGGATTATCAGCCACTCATTACCATACTGCGAAAATCCCTGCACACTGCATCTGCGCGCATCCAGTGAATGATGCTAAAGCCTCAATGCTTCCACCTGCTCTTTCACGTGCACACCTCCCACTTCTGATAGCTCTGGAGCTATTGAGGATTATGATGTGTTGGCTCTGGATGGGGTGTTGACATCCAGAAGGATTCAGGAACTAAATCAAGAAACACAGGCGGATGCCACCTGTCAGCGCCTCATGGACATCATTCTAAATGGGTGGCCTGGCTCCTTTAAGGAAATCCGACAATTCTACTTTATGAGGGATGAATTGACAGTGGATGATGGATTTATCTTGCATGGTCAGAGATATGTAATCCCTCACTCTCTTCAAAAATACTACTTGACACAGCTCCACCAAGGTCATCCTGGCATGTTTTGGGCCACTATATACATTGGCATTGAAAGAGAAGTGTCCAGATGTGCCCCATGCAATGCTCTACAACAGCACCAGATGAGAGAACCTTTAATTCTTCACCAAATACTTGACAGACCATGGTCTATCACCGCAGCTGACATATTTGAGTGGTCAAACAAAGATTACCTGGTCTTGGTAGATTCGTACTCTGGCTGGTGGGAATTTGATGTCCTCCCAAACACTTCCAGTAACACAGTGAATAGGACATTAAAGCGGATATTCTCCCCACATGGAATTCCCTATCAAATGATGATTGACAATGCAACATCATTTTCAAGTAGAGAATTCAAGAACTTTGTTCACCAATGGGATTTTCAGCACGTCACTAGCAATTCCAATTACCCTAGATCCAATGGCCTTGCAGAGCGTAGTGTAAGATTGGCCAAGCAACTCCTAGCAAAATATGCACATGATGGTTCTGATGAACCTCTGCAACACACTTAGGGATGGCATGCCTTTTCCGGCACAACGCTTACTATCAAGATGAACCAGGACTCTGATTCCCATGGTCCCATGCCAGCTCCCGCCAAGAGCTGAGACTGATATTCAGGCTACTTTATTTACACTCAAGCAAAAAGGAAAGATAAGCCATGACAAATTGGCCAGAGGCCTTTCCCCTCTGGAGCAGGTGGTAAGGATGGAGATAATCCGTGGGTTTGAAGAACTGGCCACTGTTCATGGAAAGGCTTGCAAACCAAACAGCTATGCTGTCCATTCTGATGGTAGGACCTATGTAAGGAATAACTGTCGCCTCCTACAGGTACCTGAATCATACTGTACTGCCGCTGGCAACAGGCAAGAGGTTTCAGACTCGAAAGCCCCACAAGTTGTTACTGCAAACCCAATCCAAAGTTCCAAGACTTTATCACACACTGACTTTTACTCACCATCTTTCATTTTATATTGTAGTTTGTTCTTGTTCCTTGCTATGCTGTACTCTTTGTTGGTTCTACACTTCATTTATATATGCATATCCTTTCTTTAAAAGGGGAAAGATGTAGAATATGTATATGTTGTATTTACATAGCTGTGTGGGGACTTGGGGGTGAGAACAGGAAGTAAAACGTTATGAAGTGAACCTAAAGAAAATACATTTTACATGTGGATCTCTTCTGGTTGGAATTAACAAGCTCTTCGCAAGATTCATCTGACTATTGCTTCTACAAAATCTACAATTGTGTAATGCAGATATTTAATGCATTTACTGTCAATATTCTGTCACTATTGGTGTAGTACAGAATGACATGGCTTTTAATGGTATTGAAGTGATAAGTCAAAATTCTCTAGACATGAGCTGTAAACACACAAAGAAGAATGACAATTGTGGGGGCCAAATAGGATTGTGCCAGGAGGGTAGGTTTTTGAATTAGAATTCTAATTTAGGTTCCCTATCGTAGAGTTTAGAGGGTACCACTGATGGTCTTGTTCATTGACAATGTTAAACTGAAAAACAAAAAAAATCAGACAATGCAATTATTTGCAAGTTAGAGAGAGATGAAACTCTAACTGCATCTAAGCTATTCACAAATGCAAGGCCACAGAAGTGTAAAACATGAGACATTACTTCCAATACAAAGTCTGAATACGTATTTCCCTATTTGTGGTCTTCATTTGGTCAGTAATGGTATTGTACACAATGATATTGCATAATGTCATTGGTATTGGAAAGTTAAGTTACAAAACTCTCCTATAGACATGAGCTGAAAAGGCACCAAGAGGAATCACAATGACGGAGACCAAAAGCCAGTTTCACTGCTGCACACACAGCACCCCAAAGATTACTCTCCATACACTCATAATGGCAGTGTTGCTCTGAGCATTTCCCCTGAGACTTCTCTATATAAGTTTTAGGTTATCAAAATATTTTCAATTCAGTTCTTTAAGGAAATCTTCTAACATACTTAGCACAGCCATGACCAAGAAGAGGTGGAGGTGCTGGACAGCCAACATTATAAACAGATTTAGAATTATATATACAGTACATTCAGATTTATTCTATATGTAAGAAGCCACATATACTCTCAAAACAAAGTCTGTAACCCATAGCTACCATTTAGATTTCAGCTTATTGTTCTGTCTGTAAGGGAAATGCATTTTCTTCCTACAAATTACTGCAGTTTGCACATACTTTGTACTTTGAAATGTTTTATTAAATACGTCCTGTATAACACTTCTCTAATAGAAGCTAATTATAAAGTTTTACCAAGATGGTATATGGTCCCGACGAGGCTGGCCTTTTACATCTTGGGAGCCTCACCATGCTGTTTTAGAGGTTGCGGAAAAGAGGGTTTGTTTCTGCATACCCGGTGGGAGTGCCCAAAAGTCTGCAGATTCTGGATCCGTGTTTATAATATCCTGTACTCTTTGACTGGCACTAACCTTATAAAGAACACACAACAGGCTCTGTTGGGCCAACCAACCTTAGAGGCTCCACGGTATGTGAGAAGGCTGATCTCTTTTGTTTTATTGGCAGCTTATATTGCGATAGCTAAGTCGTGGAAGTCTCCCATTATACCGTTTGATACGCTTTAGACCAAACTCTTCTGGAAAATGGTCAATGAGAAACTCTCATCCTCAATAATAAATTATCTCAGTCTAAAAAGAATTGGGAGCCCTGGATCACCTATCTTTCAGGAAATACCCTAAGTCTGTAAGCATTCATGGAGCTTTGGTTTAGAGCCCTTTAATCACACAGACAATACTATACAATCCTCTTCTTCCTTTCTTTAATTTTCTATCTTTTCTGAAAATGTTGTTTTTTAACCCCTGGAATTGCTACTTTGGAATCTGATAAATCAGGGACTGTAACTCCCTGGGAAGAGTGGGGGGAGGTAGTAGTAATACCTCTGTATGTGCTTTTACCATCCTTGAATGCTCATGACTGCTGTTTATGTTTGATTATGATTTTTCCACCAGTTTGGAATTGTAAGGCTTGTAACTTATACATTTTGTCAATAAAAACTATTGGAAATTAAATGTGCCCTGTAGTCTTCAACTATAATGAAAACACTATAATAGGGCTGTAACAAAAATTTGAGCCTTCTGACTCTCTGGGGTTGATATACTAAATGCAGATAGGCTGTTAACTTTGCAAGGGAATTTGGTCCAGATCTTAGTGAATGAGACAAAGATCTGCTGATTTCACCCTATCTTGTGCAAGCCAAATGTATGATTTTTTTATTATCTTTCTTATTATGTGACTGAGCAATCTTTGAATAGTGGAACTAAGCTCTGGGGTAATTGCTTTGACAAAGTGAACAACCTATTTCCATTCAGCAAAACAACCCAGGTAAGTCAAAAATACATGTGGAAATAATGGAGGGGATACACTTGTGGGTTTATTCAGTAATTTAAACTGATGAATTACAAATAATTTCTAGGAAACTGCAGCAGATGAAAGACACCTCATGCTTTTTTTCCTTTGACATCGACAAAGTTGGGAGATTTGGTTAGGATCGGTGGTATCCTCTGTGCTGAGAAATATAGGCAGATACTTAGCCATCATGCCATATCATCAGGGAGGTGTGTGATTGGCTCCAAATTCATTCTGCAGTAGGACAAACCCAAGCATACAGCCAATGTCTTTAAAAAGTACCTTCAGCGTAAAGAAGAACAAGGAGTTCTGGAAGGGATGGTTTGGCTCCCATAAAGCCCTGATCTCAACATCATCAAGTGTGTCTGGGATTACATGAAGAGACAGAAGGATTTGAGGCAGCCTACATCCACAGAATATCTGTGCTTAGTTCTCCGAGATGTTTGGAACAACCTACAGTACCTGTTGCGTACCTTCAAAAACTGTGTGCAAGTGTATCTAGAAGAACTGAGAAAGGCTCAGCCACATGTCCTGCCAATGCTGCTAAATCCAGACCAGAGGCAACTATTATGCAAGTATTCCAATGTTCTAAAAGTTTAGCCACAGCTGCCCATAGCTTCTTTTTTTTATATAAATTCAATACTTTACTTTGTTTTTCATACATTGTTATAACAAACACAAGAGGACGGTGCAGGCAACATGCCAACGCCGCCCTACCGGCCAAACTTAAAAAGAAAGCCCCCCTCTCCTCCCACCTCTCCCCCCAAGTCCAACCTGCAGCTCAAGTCCAATGCATTGCCAGTTGGTACTACAGGATAATAAATGCACCAGTGAAAACCATTGAAGGTAATGACATGTATTCGAAGGAAAATCAAAATAATATTTGTGTACAATTATGCGCTTACACATAGCGCAGGGTCAGAGTAGAAATTAAGTAGTTTCAGTCTTCCATGGAGGGGAAACAGTTGCAGGTTTCCAATGACAAAATACTATTTAACCCATGGTGGAGGAAGAATCCATCCAGACTTGTGAAATTTTTTAGGGCACCTCCTAGATAGATATGTTGCGCTATAGAGAGGTATCATAGAGTTAATCAGTCCCTTCTGAAAGGGTATAGAGGGAGTACTGGGTCTTTTCTAATTCAAAAAGATAGCCTTTCTACCATAAAATAACACTATATTGAGTAAAGTTCAGTGAGCTAGGGATGGGACGATCTCCTCGACCAACCCAAGGAGACAGACCCTGGGAACATAGAGATAGGAATACTGTGGACCTCAAATATACATGATGTAATCTCAGACCAGAAAGTCTGAATTTGTGGACAAGTCCAGAAAATATGTTCGGTGTTGGCAGGGGAATGAGGACATCCCCGACATCTCCAACACCCTTCAGTTAATGGAGGAAAAATACGTGCCAATCTGGCGGGGGTAAAGTAGATCCTATGTAGGAATTTAAATTGTATAAGTTTGTCCTTGGCAGTTACTAAATGTCCGGGACCTCAGCTTCCCACCTTGCTCGACATCTTTCCCCTGCGAGCAGTGTCTTTTTGAATAATTCTTTGTATGTGACTGATAATGGGTTATCAAGAACCCTGTCAGACAAAAAAACCTCAAGGGACGAGGGCAAAGTCTCAACTGTCCACAGCTTCTTAAGTGTGTAGTTGAATCCTTTTGACAAACAGAATCTCTGTCCTATTATTATTATCTCACATGCACAGTAGCAGATAGCTAGATATGTGCTACTATATGTGTGTAGTGGTCACCTTCCAGTTTATTAGGTAAACCTGTTTATCACAATAGAGTTTATATACAACTCTTGTCATTTTAGTTAACACTGTCCTTTCTGCTCTGGGATTCTATAGCTAGCTTTAGCTTAGGGCTCAATAGCCAGCATAGGCTAGAGCGAGGTTAGGCATCTGACAGCCAATTCAGGTAGTTAGAGGTCCAGTTGCATGACAGATTAGAAACTGCAAG
>BLSH010207037.1:523727-534432 GCA_018402905.1 Glandirana rugosa
AAACCACCCCCCCCCCCCCACACACATTTTACTTGCTTCTGAGTCTGAAGCCCATCTACACCAAAGGACTGGCTTAGGCTTGGTTCGCATCAATGCGTCCTGTGTTCTCCATGTAGGCAGCCCATTCATTTCAATAGGCTGCCCTACTTGCAGAAACACAGGGAAAGAAGCCCCTGACCCTGTTTTTCAAATCATGCTGGACTGAGCCCCGCGGCACCATGCGGTCTGTCAAGCATGAAAATGAGCCACGTTTTCCAATGCGTGGGGGTGCCATTAAGAATGAATTGCACCTCTTTTTGTCTGCTACAGAGCAGCATGTTTTACCTGCGGGTCGGGCTTCCATGAGATTTTGCAAACATTCACATCCCGCAATAATGTGAACTTAGTCCATCAGTTGTAATTTTTCCAGTGTGTTATTAGAAAAGCATCTATTTCAGCTTTTATAACCCGGTCCAAGGCCATCTTGTGGTTTTGGATGTGTTTGTTTGTTACCTTTGTTTTTCCTCTTGACTTTTTCATCATGAGCTATTTCTGAGCTGAAGACTCCATTATCTTGCTCTCATGGGTTTTTATGCTAGGATTTATCATCCACCTAATTATGTGCAGACATTTAATGACTATTTTTTTAAAAGTAGAAATTAAATCTATGCCTGCGGAATCTGAAATAAATGTTTATATCAAACATACCGTTTTTTTCTTTTTTCACTGTGGCTCTATTTTCAGTTTACAAACTGCAGCTTTCCACTTGAGAGATACAATTCCACCACTCCCCATAAATCAATCAGAATTAAAAATTCATATTCTCTTTAATGCATCCAATACCACCAGTAAAGAATATCCCCTGCCTCACTAGACCTACAGGAGTTTGTACAAAGAAATGTTTATGACACCTAAAAGCTTTCTTGACTGCAGAATCCCTGGGTAATACACTCCATTTGCACCAGTTCCCAGCAAAGGTCAGTTTTAAGGATGATGTCATTGTGCCAGATTTAGGTTACATTACATTGCTGGAGAGCTGCATGGACACGATCACATAGCTAAACAGATTGTACACTCCACAAGCAAGGAAACCCTGCAGTCCTATCACATACTGTAACTACTGCCAGGGGTTTAATATTCCTTATGTCCCCACAAAATTCACAATGTTGTATTTAATGCTCTTACAAAAAAAAGACATGTCTTTGTTTTTATGGTAGTACCACAATTACTCAGTGAGCAGTGAACTGATACTGCCATCCAGGGAAACCTGCAGCTTTCCAAAGTGAGAAAGCACACTATTTTATCATTAAAGTAGCATTAACCACTTGACCACTGGGCGCTTAAACCCCTTAACAACCAGACCAATTTTCAGCTTTCAGTGCTCTCACATTTTGAATGACAATTACTCAGTCATGCAACACTGTACCCATATGAAATTTGCGTCCTTTTTTTTCACACAAATAGGGCTTTCTTTTGGTGGTATTTAATCACCTCTGGGTTTTTTGTTTTTTGCGCTATAATTAAAAAAGACCGAAAAGTTTGTAAAAAAATTAAATTTTCTTTGTTTCTGTTATAAAATTTTGCAAATTAGTAATTTTTCTTCATACATTTTGGCCAAAATTTATACTGCTACATATCTTTGGTGAAAAACAAAAAAACAAATTAGTGGATATTATTTGGTCCTTGTGTAAGTTATAGTCTACAAGCTATGGTGCCAATCACTGAATATTGGATCACACCTGATGTACTGACGGCCTATCTCATTTCTTGAGACTCTAACAAGCCAGGAAAGTACAAATACCCCCCAAATTGCCCCTTCTTGGAAAGTAGGCATTCCAAGGCATTTAGTAAGGGTTATGGTGAATTTTTTGAAGTTGTAATTTTTCCCACAATTCTTTGCAAAATGAAGATTTTTTTTTCCTCCAAAATTGTCATATGTTAACGGGTTATTTCTCACACCCAGCATATGCATACCACAAATTACACCCCAAAATAAATTCTACTACTCCTCCTGAGTATGGCAATACCACATGTGTGAGTCTTTTACACAGCCTGGCCACATACAGAGATCCAACATGTAGGGAGCGCCATGAGGCGTTCTAGGAGCATAAATTACACATATAATTTCTTGACTACCTCTTGCATTTTGAATGTCCTGGAGCACCAGGACAATGGAAACGCCCAAAAAATGACCCCATTTTGGAAAGCAAACACCACAAAGTATATTCTAGGAGGCATAATGAGTCATGTCATTTTTTCCACAAGTTTTTGGAAAATGTGGAAAGAAAATGAAAACGCATTTTTTTTTACACAAAGTTGTCCATTTATACAATATTTCTAACACACAGCATGTACATAGCAAAAATGACACCCCAAAATATATTCTGCTACTCCTCCCGAGTATGGTGATACCACATGAGTGACACTTTTACACAGCCTGACCACATACAGAGGCCCAACATGCAGGGAGCACCGTCAGGTGTTCTAGGGGCATACATTTCGAACCTAATTTGACTACCTTTTACACTATTGTGAGGCACTGTGGTGGCATGGAAAGGCACTGTAGTGGCACAAATGGGCAGGGTAGTGGCACGGATGAGCAGTGTAGTGGCAGGGATGGGCACTGTAGTGGCATGGATGGGCAGTGTAGTGGCACGGATGGGCACTGTAGTGGCACAGATGGGCAGTGTAGTGACATGGATGTGTCACAGATGAGAACTGATGTGGTATGGGTGAGCATGAATGAGACACAAATGAGCCATGGATGGGGATGTATGAGCCACGGATGGGTGGGTGAGCACGGATGGGTGGGTGAGCCCGGATGGGTGAGCATGGCTGGGTGAGCATGGATGGATGGCTGGGTGAGCATGGATGGATGGATGGGTGAGCATGGATGGATGGATGGGTGAGCATGGCTGGGTGGGTGAGCATGGATGGGTGAGCATGGATGGATGGATGGGTGAGCATGGATGGATGGGTGAGCACGGCTGGGTGGGTGAGCATGGATGGATGGATGGGTGAGCACGGCTGGGTGGGTGAGCGTGGATGGATGGATGGGTGAGCACGGCTGGGTGGGTGAGCACGGATGGATGGCTGGGTGAGCACGGCTGGGTGGGTGAGCATGGATGGATGGATGGGTGAGCATGGATGGATGGGTGAGCATGGATGGATGGATGGATGAGCACGGCTGGGTGAGCATGGATGGATGGGTGAGCACGGCTGGGTGGGTAAGCATGGATGGATGGCTGGGTGAGCATGGATGAGCATGCATGGCTGGATGGGTGAACATGGCTGTGTGAGGATAGCTGGATGGGTGAGCATGGATGGGTGAGGATGGGTGGCTGAGCATGGATGGGGTGGGGATGGCTGGGTGGGTGGTGGATGGATGGATGGGGTGACGATGGCTGGGTGGGTGGTGGATGGATGGACTGAGGATGGCTGGGTGGGTGGTAAATGGATGGGTTGATGATGGCTGGGTGGGTGGTGGATGGATGGTGGGGGTTGCTAACTCATTTAGCAGCGATGTGGGCATTACACATCGCCCACAGTGCTGCAGCACCTCCTCTCTCCCCCCTCTCTCCCCTCACAATGCACCAATCGGTGCGGAGAGGAGAGAGAAAAGCCGGCGTAAGCGCCGGCTTGTTTACATGTGATTGCGCCGTCATTTGACGGCGCAATCACGTGGCAAAAGGCCGCTCACAGCGGCCATTCACCGCAAACCGTGAGGCGGTCAATGTACGTCCTCCCAGAGTTAAGCAACCACCCTGCAGACGTCTTTTGTCTATAGGGCGGTTGTTAAGTGGTTAAACCTCAGCTATGTGTTGCAAATGTATCCTTAAAGTAGAGCCATAGGCAAAATTTTTAATTTTTTTTCATTTTGGATAGAGCAAGGGAGGGTTATAACCCGTCAGATTTTTTTTTCACCATCTGTGTCCCATTGCGGAGATTTCCCTTCACTTCCTGTCCCATAACCAAACAGGAGGTGAGAGGAAATCCCTGCAAATAAAGGGAAATCTTTGGGGACCCCAGGTCACCAAAACTAGTGTCTCCGTTGGAAGATTTTCCCTCTATTACTTTTCTGGGGACAACAAAATTTGGTATTTTCTTTTACCTTGATTGACATTGATAATGGTATACAGGACAAAGAGAGAGGGTGAATCTCCCCAACAGTGTTCTTGTCACTGTAAGGCTGGGTTCACACTATTGCAAATTGGTTGAACTTGGCTGGTTCCCTCATCCAATTCGCAATAGCGGGAGATTTCGACCAGCTCTCTAAAGGAGCTGGTTCGCATATCTCCGAAGCCGCTCTGGTGCGAATTTGCACAGGAGCCCTGTGCGTCTTTTATTTCGTTTCAGGTCTGAATTCAGCCCAAAGTTCGGGCTTAAATCGGACCTGAAATGGTAAATGAGGACGCACAGGACCCTGTTGTGAGACGCATTGGTATTAGGTGTGAACTCAGCCTTAGGATCTATGCTGCTACATAGAGAGGGCACTGTAGAGGTCACATGGCCTTTTAAACGCTACTGGTGAATTTGGTTGGTGGCAGACTGGTCAGTAAGTTGAGCTTGGATTTCTCTGTTTATGGTCTGTATCTGCTTTTCCATAGCTCCTTGCTGCAATGGCCAGTTATAGGTGGGGGACAGTGACCTTGTTTTGTATTGTAATCACTTCAGGTAACACACTAGCACCGCAGCCACCATTGGGCCACGGCTGGGTGTCTGGTCTGGTCCTGTACCTTTAAGGAGGGTTGGACTCCTCCAGTCACCTGTCCATCTATCCATTAAATTGTATGTGCTTCCACTGTGAAGCCTCTTATACAGAGTTAGGCCTGCAGTATACAGGGAGCCTTGTCGGGACCTGCAGCTTACGCATACACTTGCAAATGTGTGTAACCAATCCCCTGCCTTTTAAACTCTACTGTTAGACAGGTGAATTCGGTTGGTGGCAGACTGGTCAGTAAGTTGATCTTGGATTTCTCTGGTTTTGGTCAGTAGTACTTGGTCCCTCCTCTTACTGATCTCACAGCTCATGCACAACCCCATACCAGGCCCCCCTACATCAGATATACATATTCCCTCTTCCCCTTTGATATTCAGCTCATGTGCTCCTTCTCTGGGTGGAAGCGCACAAAACCTTGACTGCTCTCGTCCCTTACACCATGATAACGAGATGCATTCACATCCTACCACAGCCTGAAGCCTACAGGTATGGGTGGCTCCATGGGACCCTTAAAGGCAGTGGAGTCACCCTCAAGATGGAAATGGAGTATAGAGAAATTTCAAAGGTAGAAAGCAAACAAGTGACAGAGTGCAGAGAGAAAGCAAAAAGCAAACATGGTATATCCTGTAGTATGCTGCCATATATCACATTTCACTTTAATTGTTGAATAACACTTAAAATGTCAACTGTTTCATTAGTAAAAGTCCTAGTTTCACTTTGTTACAAGGGGTCAACTTCCCCGGCGAGTATGGCGTACCCTGAACAGCTACTTGGCCTTCCACGTGAGTACTGCAATGATTCACAATGCATGGTGCTGTTGTTTTTATTCCAGAAATTGCAAATATCATCAGCACATCGTATGTTCATCCATGAGCAATTAAATAGTCATATAACAAGCACTGCTTGTGATTTCTTCAATTTTAGAGATTGATTAATTTTATTTTTACAAATAACTAGCGCTAATATCCTGAAGGCTCCATCGAGCAAAGAGATGGTCAAGAAAAGCAGGGCTTTGTTGCTTACAGGGAAAATGCTTACAGAAGGGGAGAATACAGGAATTACCTTGTCAGTGTACTTCTGTTTCTTCAGTGTTAAGTCACAGGCAGAGGCAATCCCTGGACTGGGTAGTACGGCTTAAATGCTGTGTTGTCTGCAGGGTAGTCAATACCTGGCTCTGCTGTCTGGTAAGGGACCTTTGGCATTTAAAGTAGTGAATATGTATTTATTGCAGAAATGTACTTAGCTTTCTGCCTGGAGTTAAGCTTTAAAATGTTTGTTACCCCAGTATTTCATATTCCTGATATGTGCCTGCTGTACCATGTACTTGTATGGGAAAGTATCCTGATTTCTTTGTATTGCTCCCTTTGTTTGAAATCCCTTGTATTCCTGCTAGTCCCTCTGCTTTCCTATTAGAAACTGACCACACTAAGCAGGAGAGGACAGCATAGTCAGTTATCTAGCTATACTCTCCTCCAGTGATCAGATTGCACAGCCGTTCACTGGAGAGTTTAGTGTGCTGTTGCTTCACCTCTCCCTAGCACTTATGCAGCTGAGAACAGAGATTATGTGATCACTTATAAAAAGAGAAAAAAAAGTATTTATAATCTTTTTTTATATCTATACACAAATGTTTTGCCTTTCATTTCAGTTTTAAACTGCTTTCTCTCCTCTCTGTCCAGCACTGCCACTGTTACTGTACAGACCAGACAGATTCTAAATGGTAAGCGCCATCACATGGATAGTGCTGACCAATCAGGATCATGGGAGGCAGTGACGTGGACACCTTTCCCCTTTGGACAAAGCGCATCAAGTGACCACAGATTTAAAGTATCTCACAAAAGTGAGTACACCCCTCACATTTTTGTAAATATTTTATTCTATCTTTTCATGTGACAATACTGAAGAAATGACACTTTGCTACAATGTAAAGTAGTGAGTGTACAGCTTGTATAACAGTGTAAATTTGCTGTCCCCTCAAAATAACTAAACACACAGCCATTAATGTCTAAACTGCTGGCAACAAAAGTGAGTATGCCCATAAGTGAAAATGTCCAAAATGGGCCCAATTAGCCATTTTCCCTCCCCAATGTCATGTGACTCATTAGTGTTACAAGGTCTCAGGTGTGAATGGGGAGCAGGTGTGTTAAATTTGGTGTTATCGCTCTCACTGGTAGTACAACATGGCACCTCATGGCAAAGAATTCTCTGAGGATCTGAAAAAATAATTGTTGCTCTACATAAAAATGACCTAGGCTTTAAGAAGATTGCCAAGACCCTGAAACAGAGCTGCAGCACAGTGGCCAATACCATACAGCAGTTTAACAGCCAGGTTCCACTCAGAACAGGCATCACCATGGTCGACCAAAGAAGTTGAGTGCACAGCGTCATATCCAGAGGTTGTCTTTGGGATATAGACGCATGAGTGCTGCCAGCATTGCTGCAGTGGCTGAAGGGGTGGGGGGTCAGCCTGTCAGTGCTCAGACCATACGCCGCACACTGCATCAAATTGGTCTGCATGGCTGTCCTCCCAGAAGGAAGCCTCTTCTAAAGATGATAAACAAGAAAACCCGCAAACAGTTTGCTGAAGACAAGCAGACTAAGGACATGGATTATTGGAACCATGTCCTGTGGTCTCATGAGACCAAGATAAACTTATTTGGTTCAGATGGCATCAAGTGTGTGTGGCGGCAATCAGGTGAGGAGTACAAAGACAAGTATGTCTTGCCTACAGTCAAGCATGGTGGTGGGAGTGTCATGGTCTGGAGCTGCATGAGTGCTGTCAGCACTGGGGAGCTACAGTTCATTGAGGGAACCATGAATGCCAACATGTACTGTGACATACTAAAGCAGAGCATGATCCCCTCCCTTCAGAGACTGGGCCAAGAGCAGTATTCCATCATGATAACGACCCCAAACACACCTCCAAGACGACCATGCCTTGCTAAAGAAGCTGAGGGTAAAGGTAATGGACTGGCCAAGCATATCTCCAGACCTAAACCCTATTAAGCATCTGTGGGGCATCCTCAAATGAAAGGTGGAGGAGCGCAAGGTCTCTAACATCCACCAGTTCCGTGATGTGGTCATGGAGGAGTGGAAGAGGACTCCAGTGGCAACCTGTGAACTCTGGTGAACTCCATGCCCAAGAGGGCTGAGGCAGTGCAGGAAAATAATGGTGGCCACACAAAATATTAACACTTTGGGCCAAATTTAGACATTTTCACTTAGGGGTGTACTCACTTTTGTTTCCAGCGCTTCAGACATTAATGGCTGTATGTCGAATTATTTTGAGGGGACAGCAAATGTACACAGTTATACACGCTGTACACTCACTACTTTACATTGTCATTTCTTCAGTGTTGTCATATGAAGAGATATAATAACATATTTACAAAAATTGGAGGGGTGTACTCACTTTTGTGAGATACTGTAAGTAAGTAAAAGGGTCTTTGTGATTTGTTGGAGGTGGGGAAGTGGGGTGGATGCAAGGGTTTCAATTGCAAATGAAGAGGGTTCTCAGCTTTAACTCCAGTTATTACAAAAATGTCCCTTCCTGCCCCAGTTGCCTCTTGCTATTCTGTAGTTTGTATTTTTTTTAAAAAAATTCTAAAGCCCCAATTTCTTATCTGAAACAGTGGTCATGTGGCAAACCAGATCCAAATTATTTTTTCTTCTGGTCTTTGATGTGGGAGGGTCCTTCTTCCCAGACATGAAGGCTGCTCATTGACTGTCTAGAGCAGTGTTTCTCAAACTTTTTTCAGTTAAGGAACCCTTTAAAATTATAGACAATCTCATGGCATCCTTTAAAATTATGGACAGTCTCGAGGCACCCCATTCTAAAATGTAAAAAACAATTCTAAAAGTTTAACATAATGCAGCAACATCCACACATGTACGACCCCCAACATTAGAGGTGATTTATTCTTCCAAAGCAAATACACTTTTGCACACTGGTACCAACTAGTATTCCTATGTTTCTCTTCTCCCCCAATTTCTCTCCATCAGCCAGTTAATGTGACATCATTGCTGAGGGATTGGGGCATAGGAGGGTCAAACAAGGATGCTGTGGAGTCAACAGATATCCTCCTTATCAACTAATTCTCCCACTATACAAGTCCCTGGTGAGGCCACACCTGGGGTATGCCATCCAGTTCTGGGCACCAGTCCTCAGGAAGGATGTCCAGGTATTGGAAAGGGTTCAGAGAAGGGCCACAAAGCTAATTAAGGGATTGGAAGACCTTAGTTATGGGGAAAGATTACAAGCACTAAACTTATTCTCTCTGGAGAAAAGACGTTTGAGAGGGGATATGATTTTAATGTACAAATACTGTACTGGTGACCCCACTATAGGGACAAAACTATTCAGTGCAAGGGAGTACACAAAGACACGCGGCCATTCACTAAGAATAGAGGAAAGGCGGTTTAACCTTAAAATGCGTAGAGGTTTCTTTACGTAAGAGCAGTGAGAATGTGGAATTCTCTTCCACAAGCAGTGGTCTCTGCCGGGAGTATAGATACATTCAAAAAACTACTAGATGCACACCTAAGGGACCACAGCATTGAGCATTGAGGGATATACAATGTAATACTGACATGAAAGCACACACATAGGTTGGACTTGATGGACTTGTGTCTTTTTTCAACCTCACTAACTATGTAACTATGTAACTATGATGGCATCATTGGTTGTTAGGATGCCTAGAAAGTCATAATGATGTATAATGAAAACCTGTGGTTTTGTGTAACTAGAAGGCAGGCTTGACCTACTTGCTGGTTTGTATACAATTTTTGAAAAGAAAACTGAAGGCACCCCAGCCTGGGCACCCTTGTTGAAAAAGGCTGGTCTAGAGGGTCCTCACAGGGTCTTCTAGTCTTAAAGGGAGACATAATGATGACACATGAGGCAGCACTAAAGCCGGCCACAGATGGTTCAAATCTCGGCCAGTTCAGCGGGGACTTGGATCTCTAGCAATAATCACTGAGTTCTCCCAGGGTTGATGGTGAAACCTTTTACAAATGGGTTGCAGGAAAGAAAATCAGATCATCCATAACCTGGTTAAGGCCGGTTGTCCAAAAGGAAAGCAACTATCACTGCAGAGGCGGCTCTCTAATTAGGCCAATTAGGCGGTCGCCTAAGGCCTCGCTCGCCCAGGGGCCTCGCGGCCGCCTAATTTGCCTGATGTCATTTGTGTCAGTGAGTTAAGAAGGGAACGTCCCCCGGTTGTTGTCCCCAGCGCTGGCGTCTTTATGTCCACAACCAGCTTTCCACAGCCAGGGGGCGGACTGACCAGTAACTTGAGCACTGCCCGAGCTCAGCAGATTGCTTCTTGTGCTCCTCTCCCCCAGCTCCTCCCCTTCTGCCGGACTCTGCCATGTGCTGTGGCCGAGCTCTTCTCTCCAGAGTCCAGAATCCACGGATCTGTAATGGAGAACCTAGAGCTGGTGCCTGGTGATCATCAGGGAGGCTGTTCTTCCAGAGACTGAAGGTACAGCATGAGGACTCCTCCCCGACACAGACACATCCCGCAATGTCACCTCCTGACGGAAAATCACTGCTGACAGCTGCCCCACACACAGCCCTGAGTGAAATGTATGGCATCCGGTATATGAGGCCAGCTACTGACCCCTGTCACCATTATCCTTGCCATCTCCCTGTGCTGGACATCCTACCACCCCACCCCATCTTCACCCCCCCCCATACCCCTCTGCCAGCTTCCTACCACCCCCCTATCATCGTCATCCCCTCTGCCAGCTTCCTTACACTCACCCCCTGTCATCTTCATCCCCCCTGTACCCCTCTGCCAGCTTCCTTCCATCCCACCCCCTCATCTTCATCCCCACTGCACTTCTCTGCCAGCTTCCTACCACCCCACCCCCTGTCATCTTCATCCCCACTGCACCCCTCTGCCAGCTTCCTTCCACCCCACCCCTGTCATCTTCATCCCCACTGCACCCCTCCGCCAGCTTCCTTCCACCCCACCCCCTGTCATCTTCATCCCCACTGCACCC